>JAPYZN010001418.1:0-16635 GCA_030522865.1 Psyttalia lounsburyi | reverse complement strand
CAAATTTTTACAAATTTTGACCGCCGGCGACGGGAAGCGAACCCGGATCATTGGCATACCAGTCTAGCACTCTAACCACACGGCCACTGCCGTCGGTTTCCAATGTCGTGTCATATAATTAGAATAATTACATATTTCCCGGTATAAAATAATAAGCAAAACCTCCGAATACTAAAAACCCTCCCTTTTCTGTTGCAGATAATAACTCCCCAGGGGAGCAGTCCACCCCAACTCCAGCGGTTCTTCAGCCCTTGATAACCGAACACAACATCCCACCGCCCATAACCGAAATCCCCCTTCCCCCTTTAGAACCTAAAGACCCCTCCACGGACTCACAGCGAACGAGTTATTTCACGTCAATCCTCTCGTCTCTCCCAAATATTTCTTTCCCCTCGCTAACAGGACAACAGGCCTTACCACCTAGTGCACCCCCGACCGATTCGATCGAAGAGAGGCTGTCTCTAAACAATTCATCACACTTTCCACCGCAGGACTACCATCCCCCAGCACCAGAGAATTTCGCCAATCAATCTCGGCCACCATCGCTACAGCAACCCCCTCTCGGTCCGCCGCCCACACTCTCCTGCCCACCCCAAGCAGTTGGTGAGTCAATTAAATTTGCACGTTTATACTTCACTTAATTTACCCAACCGCGGAGTAATTTCACATAACACTTGCCTTGCAGGTTCAGTATCCTATCGTCTTGGTAACCAGCGACGCCTTAAGTATGCGCCACCCCCCGACTTAACATCAAGCACAGCAAAATCTCTGACACCGCCGTCTCAAGGCGTTCAAAATCCCCCAATTCCCCCCACCCACTCCGACTTCTTCACCCCAGGATTCCCGCCTCCTCGAGTCGATGAGAATCGCCCATTTCCCCCAGCAGTGCCACAAGCCCCTAATAATCCATCAATCTCTGCGATATCTGGAGCCCAAGAAATTCCAACGAGCAGTGCATTAAGAGACCCAGTGACCCCCCACAATACTCCAGCCAATTACTTCACATCTGTCTCCCCCTTCGATCCAAATTATCAGCTCCACCAGCAATCAATAAACGATCTACCTCACTTTCCCCCGATAAATCAAACAAAAGTACCTGCTGACGATATACCCAGAACATCAGTAATCACCGAAGACCTAGCGGAGATAGATCTCACTGAGAGAATTTCACCCCCTGCTATTTTTCACCAAGAGACCCTCCACGAGAGCCAATTACAGCCACCGAATGTTGATTACCCACCAGTCGAGCCAGCAAATCACTTATTCACTCGTAATTTTCCTCACGTTAACAGTGAGCCAAGTATAAGTGCATTCTTTGATACTAAAAATGTGTCATCAGTAAAAGCCAGCCAATCAGTAGAACCAATCTCACAGATATCGTTTTACAATCCCGTCGAGTTTGAGGTGGACTCAACAGTACCGAATTTGCCACGTCAATGTGAAATTAACACGCAAAGTGCAATTAGCGATGGATTCATTTCATCAACGGCCAATAGTGCCAACTGGTCTTTGCCTCGGGCAACTTTAATAACAAGTGAAATGCCCGAACCAACGGGTACAGCAACACTTAATACCATTCAAACATCGATAAATCCATCGATTGTACGTAGTCAACAGAGCGATACAATTCCACCGAGTCTTCACAGTTTGGCATCTGCTGGTAATGGTGGTGGTGATAAAAAAATGGTGTACAGGCCGGTCTATCATCACTGGTTCCATCGTAAAAATGTTGAGAATAAAGTGCTGTGGAATCCATTTTCAATGCAGGATAGTTTGAATTTAGAGGGGGTACATAATTCCAGTGATATCACACCGGAGACAACGGTTGCTACTGATGGGGGTCGTTATGACGTTGAGATACTGAAGCGTCAGAGAGTGCCTGTTTACTGGACGGGTGAGCCAACTGAGGTCAGGAGAGCCTCGTGGTTTTACAAATGCCCTGGGGAATCTAGGTATACGCCCTATGAGGAGAGCACCGCTGCTAGACTCGAGGAGGAGTACAAGCAGGCGTGCAGCAATGACCTTTGGAATAGAAAAGTGGAACTTAATAATGGAGAGTACATTGTTTTTCATAGTTCCAGCATACAGATTCATTATCTTCAGGCTAGCTCACCTGAGCTCGTCGCGTCCTGGGGCAACAGTCCTGTAAGTTTTTTTTATTTTTATGGTTTATGGGTTCAAGGGGAAAATTGCAAGGGCATGAGAGTGAATTGCATGGTTGGAGTTTTTGGAAAGATGAATTTTATAGAATGTTCAAGAATTTTCTGGATTAGTGGAATCCGTGACCGTTAGCTGGGGGTTTTCCTTGGTTTCTATCATCGTGTCCTTCCTCTATGATGATGCATCGACTGAGATAATGATGAACACGTTCTCAAATAAGTCTTATTCGAGCCATTATAATTGCTAACTGAAAATCGTTAAGCAAGAAATTATTTGGTTCGATTTTGAATTATAATTGGAATTACTTGATTATGGCCTATTCTTAATAATTTAACGATGTATTTGATCGGATGTTGGCTGAAGAGGGGAAGATAAAATAGGAGAGAGTGCCTTACTTTTCTATATAAATGAATATTTTCCTTGAAACAATGTGAATATCAAAAAGAAATTCACCATTCTACCTGCTAAAAATTCCAAAAAAGCAATGTCATTGTTGTATTTCGTTTCGAACCCTCACCCTCGTAATTTTCCGTACCCCCACGCAGAGAGCTCGTGTTTTTCTTCCTGAATGGCAGGAGGAAAGTGACTCATTTTGATACATGGGCGTAATAGTATATTTTTCACCTAGGGAGGTAAAGTAAAGGAGGCTTGCCCACGTGCAGAATTATCGCTCGAACCGAAGGCGAGGGTGGTAAGCACGTGGGTAAGGCTCCTTTATTGGACTTTCCGTGGTGAGAACATGATTTTTCTCCCCGGCGTAGGAGAAAAGTTAGAATTCCCTCTCGCGCAACGGGAGGGAAGTGTGTACTTTTTTCCCGCCGGGGAGAAAATCACTTCCGGATAGAGAAGTTGTCAGTTTCTTCTCTGGATTTAATAATATCTCACTCTTCGCCTGTCATTCAACAAGAAAAACACAAACTTTTTTGTGTTGAGGTGATGGAAAATATAATGTGCACCTCGAACGGGGAACAAGACATCCCTACCCTTACCTTCGTCTCGGAAGCCAATTCCCACGCGGGTAGGAATGTCCTGTTTGCCGCCCACGTTGCACAATTTCCTATTCTTGTATCACTAAAACATTACTAACGATTAATTGTGTTATGAATCTTGGCCACTCAGGATTCAGAGAGCAATACGTATTTACAGGGTGCCTCCACCCGTCCGAAAGTAGTGAAACGAGGCGTCGATGAATTTCATATCGAGGAAGGTGAACCCGAAAAAATAGACCACCTCTTGTTCCTCGTTCACGGGATTGGCAGTGTCTGTGACTTGAAATTCCGAAGTGTCGAGGAAGTTGGTGAGAATGCTACTCATAATCATTCTTCGTACGCCAAGAGAAAAATATATTTTTGACAACCAGATTATTTTTTTGGTGCAAAGTAATCTTCTGCCAGTTTTTAAAATTGTAAAATCTTCTGTGTAATAATTCCACTGTTGCTCCAGATAAAAAGATCATATAGTTTGAGTTATATACATAATTTCCAGACATTTAAATGCATATTGAACGCAATATGAAAAATCATAATTACAATGAATAGAAGAAAGCTTGGGCTGACGTTTAAAAATGTTCTCGGAACAAGAAAAATTTAATTCGGTTAATAGACTTTGTGCTCTCCTGAAGGAGTAAAATATCAATGAAGAGATTAGACGACTTTAAAAATTTACGACAGAATACACTCATGTATCGAGTCAATCTTCGCAGTCAAAAGTAATTTTTTCTTTCGATGTATGCCCTAACTCTGTGGGGTAATTCTGAAAACCATTAATTAACCCTTCGTTAAAACAGTTGACGAGTTTCGAAGTATATCCCTCCAGCTCATCCCATCGCACTATCGAACCGCCAGTACTCATGGGATTGTAAATAGGATTGAAGTACTGCCAATATCGTGGCACGCAACATTGCACTCTGAGGACACTGGGATCGATAAGAAATTAAAGGCTATAACACTGGAGAGCATACCGAAATTGCGACACTTCACTAATGACACATTACTGGACATTCTCTTCTATACAAGTCCAGTTTTTTGTCAGACAATAATGCAGACTGTTGGCAACGAGATGAACAGGCTGTACGCCCTATTTCAAGAGAGAAATCCAGATTTCACTGGAAGTATTTGTTTGGGAGGTCATTCCCTGGGTAGTTTGATACTTTTCGACCTACTCTGTCATCAAAAGGCACCAGCTGACGAGAGCAATGTCGAAACAGATACAACAATCAACGAGGAGAATGAGAATTCTGACGAGGAGAGAGATAATGCTCCCAATTCATCCCTGAAACCGATGCCCAAATCCATCCTCAAACGTCGCTTGAGCAGAAAAATAAGTTATGTCATGGGCGCTGCAGGCACTGGCCAGCCATTCATCGTCTATCCACATTTGAATTTCTACCCCAAGGCGTTCTTCGCTCTTGGCAGTCCAATTGGAATGTTTGTCACTGTACGGGGTATCGATAAGCTCGGGGAAAACTTCAAACTACCCACTTGTCCTGCTTTCTTCAATATTTTTCATCCATTCGATCCAGTTGCATACAGGATGGAAGCACTCATCAATCCTGAGGCAAGCAAGTACCGGCCAATGCTCATTCCTCATCATAAAGGGAGGAAACGAATGCATTTAGGTAGGATTTTCAATGCTTTTTGGATGAAATTCTTAATGCACTTTTTTCTAAATTTTTAGATGATTTCGGGGTCATCGAAATTTCAAGTAGTTTTGAAGGATTTCAAGTGAAGATTACTAGAAAATGCAATGCAATCTGTACTGATTTGGTAGCAAATGTTAGTTTTTCATTTAAAAATTGGAAAATTTGCGTCTTCGTGATGCCAACAAATTTAGAATGGAATTAAAAGTCCACTATCGATTTTGACTATTGGCGAGTTTTTGATCAATATCTCGGACTCTGAGCAAATTAGACTTTCTGGTAGCTTTCAATTGGCCCTCGAAATGAGATTTGGATGATATTCCCGTAAACTTGAGCGTAAAATTCAGTCGACTTGATCCGTTTTACCATTTCGCCACTGAATTTTTGCCCACCAACGAATTCATGTCTCACGGTGATTTTCTTCCAGAATTGAAGGAGACAATGGCAAGAGTCGGTGCTGATCTAAAGCAGAAACTCTTAGATTCAGTCAGGAGCACTTGGAATTCAGTTTACCAACTGGCAATGTTCCATCGTCAGGACAATCACGCGCTTGAACAAGAAATCGATAAAGTTGTCGAGGAACAGCTGCAAAAGTCTACAAATAGCAATCATAACATCGATCATGAGCAGGATGAGGATAGGGAGAATGAAAGAGGGGTAAATTTCAAAGTTGGACAACTCAATGGCGGCAGACGGGTCGATTACGTCCTCCAAGAGGCGCCGTTTGAGTACATTAACGAGTACATTTTCGCCTTGACTAGCCATGTGTGTTACTGGTAAGTGAATTTCTGTTTTTGGAAATCTCAGATTAAAAGTTCTAAATTATACACTTGAAAGTCTTTAGTTGAGACTTTCAAAAAACTGAAGTTGCGATCTTCCAGTCCTCAATTGAAACGTTCCGTAGGAGCCAATAGATATTTCTAATTCTTCAATTGAAATTGTCCGAAAATCTTGAATTGAGTTCTGAAATTCTCAACGAAAGTTTCAAGGTGAGATTTTTATAATTCAATTTAAACATTTCTAAAATCTCAATTTGACAGTTGGAGAAGTTTAAGTATATCAATATTATAATGATTTCTGATTTGAAGATTAATTCATGATATGCTTGCAAGTAAAGGTATCATTTTAGTAGCTTTAAAAAGAAAAGAGGATAGTAAAATGAGAATTCCGAAGGAAAAGAGAATCCATTCGGAAAGGAATTGCTAATTCATTAGCAACAAAAACTATATTCACCTATAAAAAATGCTAGTATCCACTTGTTTTAACAATGAATTCTATGGATTTATAAAACGCGGTATAATGGAGAGTTTTATTTGCTTTTAGGGAATCGGAGGATACGATGCTACTGATACTGAAGGAGATCTATGGCACCAATGGAATACAGGCTGATGGACAATTACCTCCACAAACTATGACCATTGAACGGCCGTCACAGGAAGGAGGAAGTGCAACTATGGGAGTTGATCCTACTGCACCCATGAGCAACAGACCTGTAGCCCCACCTCCAATGTCTGGATTCATGCGAAAATGATAATGTGATACTAATGTTACTAACTTTTGAGAACAACGAAATGATAGACCACACGAATGAGGTCAACCGAGGTAAAATAGACATATTTGATAAGTTTTTAAATGTCAATGACTCAATAATTTTTTTTCCGCAATGAAGAAAAATTTTTTCTGACGGAAAGTAGAATTATCAACTTATCAGTCTCGTTTTAAATCGAAAATGAGTTAAATTTATTTGTTTTTTGAAAGTACGACCATTGAAAGAAAAATCAAGTATGTCCATTTTAGTCTTCTCACATATTCGTGATGAATATTTCCGGTAAATACTTGTACAGGAGATGATACTGATATTCCCGGGTTCTCGGGTCCCGGATCCCGGGTTCCGGGTCCTGTGGAGAAGTTAATGTAATGAGAAAAGTATATTTTTGTTCATTGGGACTGTCGAGAGACCTTTTTTGTAAGTAATAAAAATTTGAATAAAAAAGACTCTTGACATTTTTTTTTGTTAATTCGTCACTGAAAGAGAATAGTAATCATTTGAATCCTATTTTTGGAGGATATTCTTTTATAGAATTCGAAACAAGTGGTGTTTGGAAAAAATGCTGTAGGATGATATTTTTGTTTGCGAATTTTTTGTATGGAAATCTTTTGACATTTCTCTTTGTAGTTACTTGATTTCAAAATACTCTCAGGCTTTATAGAATATGAAATGCGGTAATCCTTCGTTATTCAGGTCATTTTTCGGACTTTTTTCCACTATTATTTTTTTTACTATGAAGGAGATTTTGGAAGCGCAGAGAAAACGCGAAGGATGGTTTTTATTGAAATAACAAACGAATTTATTTCTTCAATAAAATGAGATAATTTGTTTTCCTGCAGAAGTAGATTTATTTCGCTTTGTTTGGAAAGCGAGTATGATTGCAATTCTTTCTTTTTGTTGAGCAATTAATATTGACAGAAAAGTTTTAAGTATTCTATTCAACTCCCCTACTCACATGTTCATAATGAATATTTTTGCTAAATACTTGTACAGAAAGTGATGAAGGTCTTCCCGGAGGGAAGAGAAGGAATGTAATTGAGGGGAGAGGTGGATTTTTGTTTGTTTAGACACGTCTTTTCATAGTTAAAGGAGGTTTGAATACAAAAGCTGTTGTTATTTTTTCGGTAATTCATCAATGAAGAGGAAGAATAAGTGGAAATAAATGGGATATTAGAATATTGGCGTTCATTTATTCATAAACTACGAAACCGACTGGTTTCACAAGTAAATGTTGGAAACTCTTTGTTGTTTACTGAATTTTGTGCAGAAAATTCTTTCGATATAATTTCGGGAGTTGTTGCGTGCGCAATTGAAGAGAATAGCTCTTCGTTATTCGGGTCATTGCAGAAGAATTCTCTTGCATAAAGAGGAACTTTGTAAATTGTAAATAGGCAAAAAATGTGAATGAATGCTTCACTGTTTAAAAATGAGATTTGTCAAGAATTCCTTTCCATAGAAGACAATTTGGCAGAATTATTTCAAATAGGTCTAGGGTGTAAAGAGCTAAAAATTACTATACAAATGATTACACATGAGTAGAGTTCGATAGTTGAGTTAACTTGTAGAAAGAAATGAGTTGTGTTACGAGAGAATATTGAAAGAAATTCCTCTGGAAATGCCCCGGCCCCGATTCCCTGGAATCCCTCAATAATACGATCATTTCATGTCCAATAAAATATAAAATGAAAGTCCTCTTTAGGATTTATTGATCTTCGAGAATTTCTCCGCAGTAATTTTTCTGATTGAAAAAACAACTGCGAAGGCCAGCAAAAAATGTTCGAAAAATAACTTCTACAAATTTGGGTTTTAATAAATAATAAAGTTGAAATAAACCGATTCAAAGGCCTGTTCATGATAAATAAATTGAGAGTAGAAAATAATTGGAAAGCAGGGAGCAAATTTTGCTCCCATATTTTCCAATCATCCATTCCAACCGAAAAAGCAAGATTTGTGAAAAAATGTCAATACTACAATCGTATATCAATCAAATATGAACTAAAGCAATGAAACTCTCGTCAATCGTCAATTGAACTTAGCATTGAAGGTGGGGACTGCTAGTGGAATCCCAGACGACGAAAAATTATTTATATATTATGTACAATATAATGCGATTGTTTGAATTGGAGAAATATGAGAAAAACGTATCATTTATTCTACCATCACTTGTAGTTGCACATTACGTGTCCCCTGGGATCGTGTCGAACGGCATTGGCTTATCGGTGGGGCGGACAGGGAGACGAGGAGGGGGAGGGTGTTCAGTGAGCCGGAGGAGGGATAAAGAGGGTAGGACAGAAAGGAGGAAAAAAAATGCACCCCTGCACCATGAGTCCCAGGGTTATATCACGAAACGCTAATTAATTGCAGTGCAAGCCCACCACCCACCAGTGACTCGTGGCGGCGGGGAGGGGGGCATTTGCATTTTGCGTGCAGTGCCTCGTAAAACTACCGAGCCTGTCAGCCACGGCGAATTTCCAAGATGATTTATCGCCTTCTGAAAAGTATAACTTTTTTGCTTCACCTGTTTTACCTTCATTGTGCCTTCCCTTTCCTCGATACTTTTTGAATTGCGGAACGGCCGAGAACAGCCCCCCGTCGTCAGAAGGGAGGATTGTATACAATTGCCGCATTATGGTTGAGCTGTTCTCCTTCAGCAGGATTAATCGACTCTAAAGTTAAGCGGAAATCAAAGGATAAAGTAAATATGACAAATGACTTTTTCAGAGGATTTTCTGATGTTTATTCATTCACCTCAGTTGGTTCGAATAAAGTCACTATTTCTTTTGATGATTATAAAGGAGTATAACTTAGAGATGTCACTGAGATATTTTTGCAGTAATGTGTAGTTTACACAAAATGTGTATGATAAAAAATAATAATGTCAAGTTACATTACATTCAATAATCAGTTGTTGTTAAAGTATAAAATACGATGGAATATTCAGATGTTTGAAATTGCAATTTCGGACATGAAAAATTGACCGCAGCAGAACTTTTCTCACAAGGCTAGACACAACATCGTGTATTTTTTAAATTTGTACTATTTGTTCTTTGAAGGGGTTCAAAATGATCGAATGACCTTGAGATTGATACGCAATGTTTAGAACACTGAAATCACCGAAACTACTTTCGAATTCCAGCCAGGGGCAGATTTTGCAATTTTTGCGATTGTATGTTAATCCTTCATAATTTGAAGAATTAATGATCCATACAAAATTCAGTATAATTTACCAGAGTGCTGTATACAAATACCTCATTATGTTTGAGTTATTCTCGTTCGCTCAATCGATGTCAACGTCGACTGAAAAATCAAAAGTGAAATCAAAACGTCAAAATATTTTTTATGACAAGATTTTGATTATCACTTATTTTGTTCATTCAGTATCATTATTCTTCTTTAAAATTCTCTATAAAAAAATCAAATCAAATTACGGTACATACTAAAATATTATACTATGGTTTGCGGTATTTTACTATACCTTTTTTCACAATATACCTAAAAGACTCAAGGGTATTTAAGTACTACATTACGCTAGTCACTCATTTGCAATTTCTTTTATTACTCGCCGAGAATATAATGTTTTTCTACGACGGCCTGAGCATTAAATACGTCAATAAGAATTCAGAATAGATGATCATTAAAAATTTATGTATAAAACAGAACTTAGTCTTATAATTATTGCTGCCATCAATTCTTTAGAATCATTCTCACTGAGATTAAATGACACGTAATCGTGACAGAAATAGTCGGAATGACACATCTCGATTGCACATAGAAAAAAGCTAACTTTTCCTTCAACAATCCATGGAATACTCATGACGTCCTCAATGATCAAACAACCACTGAAAACATCACCATTCACGTCGTACCACGCATTTCTCTCCCACATCACTCACATCTTTTTGGCCAGCACTATCGAAAAGGTGTTTTTAAATAAAAAGACTATTTATGTAATAGTCGATACGTGTGCGTACCAGATATACATAGAGAATTTATGCAATAGAAGCATTAGTGTCTCGTGTGATTGTCGTGTGGCAAGCAGCATGTCCGAGCCAATGCCGCCGAAAACACTGTGAGTAAATGATAAATAAAGCAGTTGTACGATTAACGGTGAAATCTGGTAAATGAGAATCCAACGAAAATAATAAACGCGATACAGGTACATCGGTAATCTCGATGTCAGTGTGACCGAGGATTTGCTGTGTGCTCTCTTCTCCCAGTTTGGCTGTGTAAGGGGTTGCAAAATCATACGAGAGGTAAAAATAATAAAACATTAGGGTAGAATGACCGAAACTAATTAATAAGAAAATTCGTCACGAATGCTTGGAGCATTCGAGAAGTGCAATGGAATCACTAATTTTGCAATGAATTATTACAATTATTCAATTATGCAATTCCTATTATTATTAGTATTACTATTGCAATTGACCTGAATAATTAATGTCGAAACAAATGCTCAAGACCGATAATTTTCTTTATATGATTCTGAATGAAGAAGGGAGAAGGGGGCAAAATTTCTTTAGTAGTTAATAGCTCGACAACGAGAGAGTGGAATTTCTCAACATCTTGTTCATTTTTAAGCTGTTTTAAAATCTTAAGGATGATATCTGAGTCATTCAAGTACTTCTATTCAATCCGCAGATATTGACAAGGAATAACGTTTTGTTATGTTCCTCTCTCCCTTAGAACCAACTCAAAGATTTCATAAAAAGAATTTTCCTATGAATATTAGTATATTTCATTTAGCGGTGGTGGTTCCCAATCCGGGCAGTTCACCATCTTTCCCGTTTACGATGGCGTATTTGAAAGTTATACGACCATATATTTTTGGGATAATTAATTAGACATGTACCTGTTCATGAGGCATCAGAAATTACTACCACAGCCTTTGTTTTATCGTATATATCTGTACATGGTCTGGGGCTATATAAAAGTAGACGAGTGGGGTATCTCGGGCTGATAGCAACCTTCAGCAAAGGGGGAAAGGGAGGCTGAAGGTGGCTCGTTAAATGCCAGGCTGCGACGGGATAACGTAGAAACGCTTGCACCCTTTTACCGAGGCACCCTTGGACTCGCCCTGCCATTAAAGTCGTTATTCCAGCGTATAGAGGGAATTGCCGGAGAGCGCACTCGGATGATGCTGGTGTGTATCCGCCAGTGTCTCGCCTCATCCGCGCTCACTCTCTCCCTCTCCCTTGCGCGTACACTCACAGACTACCCTCGTCGTTGTTTTCCTTTAAAACGACAGACATGCGTTTATACCGTAACGTATCGTATCGTTTCTCTGGTTAATGCGTCAATATTTTATGTATTTCGCATAAGCAGTACAGCCTTCCGCTACTACCAGGTATTTGCCTTTATTATCCATAAAAGGCCTTGGCACAACCGACTGACAGTATACCCAGCAGCAGTACATACTCTGCATTGCTATGAGAAAAAAATATAAGATGGAATTTTACGGTTCTGGGTATGTTTCGTCCATCAGCGAGACTCCATTTTTCCAGCTGGTATGGTATAAAATTGTTTCGCCAGGTTCAAATGCAACTCGATTTTCGGACGGAAAGAGGTACCGGAGAATCTCGACAGAATTTGATTCGAGTGTTTGGGTAGTTGTTTTTTTGTAAGAGGTCCGCCTGAATTGGCAACATTATTCCTTTATCATAAAGTAGATTGACAATGACTAATTGTTTTGATTGTTAACTTTTTATTCGCCTTCTAATTGGCTGATGGGTCAATCATGACTACATCCATGACTACAAGGATGTTATTGTGTGCTAGAGTTAGACTTAGAGGTAAAGCACGCAATAGTGCGCATGATAGGCTAGTATAAATGATAATGTGGAGAATAGTTTTTCTTGCCTAATGCAATGGGGTTTTCTACTCGGGCAGCGTTGGCGTTCGAGCCGTAGGCGAACACTGGCCAACCGGGTGATTAAATAAACCCATTGCAATGGCCCAGGAACAGTATTTTTCTGTAGTGATTTTCAAGTATTTCAGTTTGGGAAGTTTGCAATACCAACTCCCAAATGAAAACTGTGAGAAGCGATACCATTTTATTCCTCGGAGTGATAAACATTCTTTTTTATAACAACGGTTGTAGGGATTCAATAACACAGAGTCCGTGAAACGCTACTTTACGGTCGGTATGACAGAGTCAAAATGCCCAGGGTACAACCAATTGACAGTAGATCCAGCAGCAGTACATACTCTGCATTTCTATGAGAAGCAATATAAGATGGAATTTTACGGTTCTGGGTATGTTTCGTCCGTTAGCCAGATCCCATTTTGCCAGCTGGTATGGTAAAATTGTTTGAGTAGGTGTAGATGCAAATGTCCACATGGAAAAATAGAAAATTTCGAGAATTATATAGTTTTTTATATTAAATTGACTCATTTTACATGTAAAATTTATGTAAAATCTGAATCCACATTTCTTGTATAAATTATATATATATGGAAGATATATTAACTGGGCCCAAATTATAGAAAATTTTTCCATGTGACGGGATTTTCGGGTGGAAAGAGGTACCGCAGAATTTGGACAGAGTTTGGCTCGAGGGCTTAAACAATTTCTTGAGTAAGCGGTCAGTCTGAATTGTTCAAATTTTCATAAATAATGATGTGTGGAATAGTGGGATAGAAGAGCTAATAAAGTTGGAATATTCTTTCAGGCGACAATGCTCATAGAAACCGCATATTTTATCACGGGATCGAGACGAACTTTGCCGGGCTGTTGCGACGGGGGTTTTCTACTTGTATGGTTGGCTGGTCATCGTCGTCGGCTCGGCTATCAATTTTACACAAGTAGAAAATCCCATCGCAACTGTCCGGTTGAGATTTTTTGTGAGTTCTATTGATTTTTGTGACATATTTAAAATACAATGCAGCGTTTCTATTTATTTGTTAATCAACTTGCGAATTATTGATGACAATATTTTTTGAAATTTCGGTAGGGCTATCCCTGAATCTCTACAGACGGTACGTCGTCAATTATAGAATTATCCTAGAATAGATTTACTTGAATTTCTAGGATTTTTCGAAATTTTCATGAAATAATAATTAAAATTACTATTTCCCAACAAAATATTTTCACTAGCTCGAGAAATGAGTGTAGTCCGTTAACCTTCTCCCAGTCGATACATCGAAAGACACAACTGCAACTAACAATCAAAACTTATATCTCGTCGCTCCTTATCCGTGTAATTATCACGCCTATTAATCCTAATCCATTGTCGTACTTTCTTTCCTAATCTTGATTCTTCCTTGCCCCCCACCCGGAATTCGCAATGACCCTATACAAGCGTTTGACACACATTCTCGAGTGATAGTCACGCACTTTTCACCGAAAAATATTCTCGTGACCTCTACAGGCTACTCTCACCGCCTTGGAAATTCTTTAGCGTCGAGTGTCGAGCCACTCACATCTGTTGGCAGTTGAGTTTTTTTCCGCTCTACTCCGTCTGATTCTTCATGTCCCAATGCATGATATCACTTTTCCTCAATCACTCATTCTCCATTTTTCTGCCTGCTAGGAAAAGGATCTGTGCTCTGTCTGCTCATTCATTGCCGGCGCCTATAAATATTTCAACCCAACTAGGTCTGTTTTTCAATATTCTTATACAAGTTTTTTTGGGTATTGGATATGACTTGTCCCATAATTAGCCGGATGAAATTCCGAATTGCTCAATTGTATCTATTAATTACCAAATAAATATGAGAACGTGGAATTCTATTATGACAATTCTTACCTATCTGTTTCTGATGAACAGAAAAAATAGAAAAAAAAAATCGTCAATATTTTTTATCAAAATTGTTAGTAGTTCAAAGAAATGATAAGATTCCTTTAAGAGTTACAATTGAAAGAATCTCTTAACAACAAAAATAAAATCTATTGAGTAGACCGTTAATTTGTTATTAAAAAGGGGAATTGATATCGATTTGAAGGTGAAGAATAATAAAATTTTAAACTATCATCAAAATTCAATTAAATTTTTAAATCTTCCAAAAAATTTAAACATTTAGCAATTTACATAAATTTTTAATGAAGAACAAATTCAATGAATCGTAAACTTAAAAAGATGTTTTTTTAATGTCCATATCTAGTTATATACATAAACTTGCATATATACCTTATTAATTTATGGATTAGTTTCAATATCTCGTTAAAAATATTTTGTAGCGTAATAAAATTTTATAAAATGTATGTATGAATTTATCTTACATAATATATTTTTTTCAAGATATTGAATTTTACGATAGAACAAAAAAGGTTTTTGTTAAATGCCGAGATACAGGTGTAGCCTCTGGGTAACTTAAGTTGTTCACAAATGTTTAAATAAATTTCCACGTCATTTTTTACAATATATAACATGAAAAAAAAATAAAAAAATATCTATAATTTATAATATATATAAATACTTTATCATTGAAATATTTTTACATTATACCATTGCAGGATGGCTTGATGACAAAAAATATAACATTCTCGTTTTTTATCAAAGAGGTAACCGGCATTATCCTAATTAGATTACCGTTGACTGTTCCAGGGAATTTTCCACGACGATCAGTCAGTGGAATAGAATTTAATTATATCAGATAGGAATTTAGGAAGACGGAAATAAACTTTCACCGGTGAGCGCACGCGGAGACGAACACGACGCTGGAATCTCCGAGTACTCTTCGGAGTATTCTACCTCGGAATCTACCTCGTAATCGCTTGTTTTGTGGGCTCCAGTAATACTCCCATTGTTATATATATTTATTAATAAAAAAGTACATAATTTTTATTGAACACGGGGGACGGAATGAGGGGGAATTGTGCCACTTACTTTTTAATGGCCCGTGGCTAACGTTCACAGATGAGTAACGTCGGCTGAAGCTCCAGCAATCTGACCGAATGGAAAATTGCCCGAGCATATCCGGTTATGTTCAACGATGAGAAATTCTCTCTATCCCGCGCTATACGAGATGAGTGCAGTGCATCCGGTACAAGAATCACTTCACCAATAACAGAGGATTGCGAAATAATTTTTTATTATTCGAGGAGTCGTTATTTTTGGTTTTATGAGGTTTATGAAAAATATATCTCGAATGAATATGCTAATCAACAGGAAGTTTAAATTGGTGGTTTCATGGTTATGCCAAGTATCTTTCGCTCGTTTAGTAGGAACCGAATTACGAGTTTTAGAATTTTTTTTGGCAATTTTTAGGGAAGCTTTTTGTAGATGGCGTCCAGGCTGTAATTTTTTGTTTTTTTTCCTCTTGGATAGAGAATATTTTCACACACAATTTTATTCATAAGAATAATTGAGAATAACTACCAATTGCTTCAAGTTATAGATATTTTTTTTTTATTATAATTTGTTTATTTTTATATTATGTACTATGCAAAACATTCACACAGATAATAAAATATATGATAAAAAATATTTATGAGATAATTATTTCATCTATAACAAATCTTTTTTTCTCACCTGTAAACAAATGAGAGAAGAATATTTTCTAAAAATATTTAAAAGGCAATTGGTGATTGTTCGTATGGAGAAAAATATCGAATGAAAATAATTCTGAAAAAACGCATGATGATTACCTAGCAAAATATACTGAAGCTCTGGCTGATTTTGAACACCCTCTATGAAAAATTCCTATACAAATAAAATTTGAAAAAACTGTAAATTCTAAGTCAATTTTTTCATAAAGATGGAAAGAAGCCCAAAAAATTCAGTGAAATTTGCTTTTATAACGAGAATTCGGGGAATATAAAAAATTAGGTGTGGCAATTTCTCTTGATAATTTTTTTAACTTCCTGTGGATTCGATTAATGATGGAAGATTTGGTAGAAATAAAAAGTCATTTGGATCAACGTGACACGGATTTCTGCCGATTTCGTGGAGATTATTTGGGCCAAGTTGGACTCGTGGGCCGTGATCGTGCCAAAGCCGCCGGCAGTATGTCAAACATTGTACACAAGTATATTGTGAGTGAGAAAGTGGTCCATACACCTGGCAAATGTTGGAGTTTAGCGAGAAAATTTACCGGAAAATTACACAGAGAGAATTTGTTTACTAAAAATTACCGTTCCGTTTGGTAATCCTGCACGGAGAGAAAAATTCAATAAAAATTACGTGTCAGTTCCGTAATCTGCCAGCCAAAACAATATTCCGTAAAAATTACGGAACAGTGTCGTACTTTTTTACAGAACAAGTCCAGAAAAAAGTACGAAAAGTTCTATAAAAAAGTACGTCACTGTTCCGTAATTTTTACGGAATATTGTTTTGACTCGCAGATTACG
>JAPYZN010001417.1:0-33940 GCA_030522865.1 Psyttalia lounsburyi | reverse complement strand
CCGTTGGGCACTTTTTTTTCTCTCATCTCTTCGACTTCTTTTTACGATTGTGGCCAAGGGGGGGGGGGGGCGGGGGGCGGGGGGGGGCCGGGGGATATCCCGTTCACTCGAAGGCTCACAGGTACCGGTGAGCGAGGAAACTGGCCTCGCTCAGACCAACGATACCTCTCTCCCCAGTTCACTCTGTCCTGCCGACGGATTTGCATCGGTCGACTCTTTGAAATCGTCGGTGACGCACGAATGTAAATATTCCCTGGACTGTAAATTTTTTTTTTTTCCGATTTTTCAGACCCGACTGTCGGGTTTTTGCGAGCCTATCTCTGGCTAAAATTTCACGCGAGAATTTTGAATTTTGAATCACTGATTTTTTTTTTTTTTTTGCAATTTTTGGAGTGAAATATTTTCAATTTAATATTAATTTAATATTGGCCTTTTAAAATTTTTTTTTCGCGGTTTTTTTTTCATTTTGAAGTGCTTTTTTTATTTTTGTGATTTAATGGTCGGCTTTGGATTTTTTCTTTCGGGGTAAAGTGAAATTATTTCTGCCGAAGTAGTTCACCGAATTTTTACGGCTCATCATTTTCTCAATATTTCATTCGATTTATCGGACATTACATTTTTCAGACGCAAACGCGATCGAATTTTTTGCTCGGCATTTCTGGCGTTAAAAAGTTTTTCTCACTATTTTCTTACATAAACATTTTTTTTTGCAGGAAAACAAATGTTGAAAATGTCATTTGTATTCAATTGCGAGGTAGACTGTAGATTTCCTGATTTCACGTGTTTTTTTAATTGCTTGGAATAGGCTCGATTTATTTCTATTAATTTTTCTTTCTCAAATTGCAAAAAGAATTTCCACGAAAGCCTGTCGATTTTTTAGTTCCTCGTCATTTCGCGGATTTTTTGTAAATTTTTGAGACGTAAAATTTTTTTTATCTGTCAAGTGCCCGTGGGTGAAGTCAAATTAATATTATTTAAAAAATTAATAAAGTTTTTAAAGTAAATCATTGAAAAAAAATCGGCAAAAAAATATGTACTGGAACAATCCTTTTTGTGACAATTTTCAGGCGTGAAAAAATTTTTTTTTCATTTATTTTGTGGAATTGCGGGGAAATTATTGAGATTGCATAAAATCTGGATGTTACTTCCGGTAATTATCACGCCCCGGTGGTGATAGTTATGAAAAACCGGCTGAGTGTAACGGATCAGACGGACAACAGTGGGCGCTAGTTCTTCGGGAGTTTACTTGTTATTTCTCTATCATTTCAATTGTGGGATTACGAGGAAAGGTACAACATCCTCGAGTGGTTTCCCGGGTAGTGTGTCCATTGGTGATAAGGAGAGTGGCTGAGAGCAAGTGGTGATGAGTGAGCGAGTGTGAGAGCCAATGAAATCATGTGGAGAACGTGAAAGAAAAAAATTGAAAATTAGGATTTAATTATTTCGGTGAGTCCCATTTTTTTATATTACTCATATTTTTTGTTTCCGACCTCCCCAATTTTTTTCCATTTTTTTACGCGTAATGAATTTTTTAAAATTATTTCTAAATTTTTTTCCTATTATCCTATTATCCTTTATCCTTTATCCAGCAATAAAGGCCCAAAAATTAATGGGAGAAAGACGCTCAAGTGATTTTAGTCCCCGAGTGCCTGCCGCCTCGCCGACTAACGCGTAATGGCCGCCGTATGGCTGCCGCGAATCAGTTGAGGCGGTCCGAGCGATTCCCATAACCTCTCGGTCTACAATTCCAAAAGTTGTCAAAATTCTAAAAAAAAAATCTGTAACAAAAAACACTTTTTTATTCCTAGTACGATAAAATGCCTTTCGAGACAATTCGGCTCAGCTGCAATTTTTCCCCTCCATCACCGAAAATTCCCAGGATTTTCGGTAACTCAAAATAAACAAAAAAAATCTGGCGACCGATGTTTTTAACGATTTTGTTCCTGCAGAATCGTTGAATAAATCCTTGACAACAGGTGCAGAAAAACAAAGTTTGACGCATGCGCCCCACAAAAAGGTCCTCTTCCTGCGTGTTCTTCCTCGTAAAACGCGAGAAAAAACTCGTTTGACTGTCGTGCGACAGTCACTCCACTGGTCGTCACCATTTACCATCAATTACCACATATTTCCATAAAGTACGCAATTCCCCGGGGTCCGGCGGTGACTCGCGGTCCATAGTAATCGCCAACTTCAGCAAAACACTTTCCAGAAAAAGATGGAGTGCAAATTTTTGAGAACACTAGAACTGGAGGCGGGCTCCGCGCGCGTTGGCCCAATTCTCGGGTGTCCATTCAGATTTATTTCTTTATTTTATATCTCATCAGGTTCTTTATAGATAAGTACAAGAATTTAGAATTTATTTGAGAGATAAATACAACAGATAGAATTTTTTTTACAATTTTTAACCATTTTTATTTCAATCACATTCGGATTCTGTGCCAGACTCGGCTTGGACTCTGCCCGTGACTCGCCGTGACTAATTACAAGAAAAATAATTATTAAATCATAAGCAAACCTAATTACCGACTGCTGTGCATGACTTCTGCGAGTCGGAAATTATGTCTGCTGACTATTTGATCATTATTTCACGAACCATCAGGATCGGCGATTTCGAGGTGACAAATTATTCCAACCGGCCCTTGAGGTTAAGATCTCTGATTGGCTGGTGCCTGTGGTGGGGGGCTGCGCAACAGAATAATTGCGAAATACTCGATTATTTCGCGATATCTGAACGAAAATAATTTTAATCATTTTTTAATTTGAAAAAACAATTGAATTTTTTTTGGTATTGTTTAAATAATTTTCCAAGGAAATCCTATAAAAAAATTTGCCGAAAATTTTCGAAATCTCCACGGGATATCCCAGAGGACCCACAACGCGACATATTTACCGGACTAACCGGTCATTTCTGCCGGTCTTTTCTCTCCGATCGTCGAATAATCCGAAAATCCTCGAAAAAAAAATTCGGATGACATTACGCAACTCCGAGATTATAATGTACTTCTCGGTACTTTCTATCGGACTTTCTCTCGTATTTACCATTGGCGATACGCGGATCTGTGAATCTAGGGAGCTCGTCCGATTTTTTGAGAAAATTCTCATGACTCGAAAAATGAAAACTGAGTAAATAAACAAGTAAAAAGAAAAAAATTGAATTCAATATATCGGAATAAATCGGTAATGACCTCATTAGGTAAACGAGGAAATTTTTCCCTCCGAACTTCGGTCGGAATTAATTTACCCCCCGATTCCCTAGAAAATAATTTAAATAACAAGACTTTAATTTGTTAAACTCCCTTCCTCAATTATTTCATGCAAATTACTCTATTTAAAAAAACCACTGAAAACGTCCACCTCCCATCTGACCTCAAAATCTGTCAATAATTTTTATTTGTAAAAAAAATTTTCAAAAACCCCTCAAAAAATCCCAGAAAATTCGAAAAAAAATTCATTTTTTTTCGCTAAAAAAATTATTAATTTGTGCTAGTTAAATAAATTTATTCCTGCGATTTAAATAGACAATTGTCTTGGGTACTCCCCGACAACAATTTCTTTTTTGTTTAAATCATTTGTTAACCTTTTCACTCAAAATAAACAAATCTAAAATAAACATCGTAATTACACTGTCTTCAGGGGTAGCAAAAAATCAACAACTTCTTGACTCTCTTTCAGCCCCCCCTCCCCCCCCTGGCCACACCATAAATACCTTAATTACAGCCGGAGGCAATAATGAGCCTATCGACTGTAATTAGCCATGTGCAATAATCAGCATTGTACACTTCTCGGAATTGCCGATCTAATCACTTTTTCCATCGGAATTACGATAGTCTGTTTCATAATTACAATAAGATGTGCAATTCATCGTCAATAGTCGGAATTGAGTGAGTGTTTATGAGGCGAAGGTCTGCTGACACGTGAAAAATTGTGAGGAATTTAATTTTATTTCGTAAATGGCCGGCTCGTGAAAATTTGGGGCATTTTAATTTCGTCTTATTAACGTGAAACCAATTTTACGTAATCCGCCGAGTGTCGAAATTATCTTTTCTCTTTATTTGGGGAATTATTTCGGAGTTCATTTGAAAGCGAACAGGTGGAGAATTTTTTGGGGGTAATTGTGCAACTGTTTCACTGGCTTTTTTTTAGTTTATTTAATTACATCCAGGGGTAGGGATTTTTATAAAGCCTCGGACTGAAAAGTGCGGGTCGTGGGTTCGAGCCCGAGATCCGGCGATTTATTCGCTTTTTTTTGGCAATTGATAAGCCTTTTTATCATTAATGATAGAATACTAATTTATTTAACAACTAATTTATTTAATAATTTATTTAATTTTTCAGAGGAAAAATGCCGGCACTACAATTATTCGGACGCAAGTGGCTGGCGGCCACTGACGATCTTGTGTACCCAGGACTTTTCGAGATATTCATACGAGTCGTTTGGTAAACAATTGACAATTTTTGTGGAATTGTTTATTTGGTTATTAATTTTTGTTTACTGCGACCATTGAAGCCTTACGGTATATTTTGCCGGAAAAAAAATACTAATATTTCTTTTTCTATGTATCTAATGTTTAATTTAATATATTTTATAAATTATGCATTAAATATTTAATATTATGTGGATTAAATATTTTTAATAATTCATTTAATTCTGTATTTTTTATCTAATTCATTCTCCAGCGGATTAGACCTTTGAGACCATTTGACTATCAAGTCGAAACGTCTTCAGGGTTCGTTAAATATTCAAAACAAATTGACCCTCGACTAAAAATAAACAAGTAGTTTGTGGTGGTTTTTCCTTACTGTCTGATCATCAATCCTTTTTTTTTTAATCAAAGAAAAACAAGTTAATGTTCACTTTTATAGTCTCTACGTTCGGCAAAAAAAAGAAATGATTTAAAAAAAAAAGAATTTTTAATTTAACTTCCCGACATCCGGAAACCACTTTAGATGTTATCATATTTTTTTTAAAATTTTCTGCTTTAATTTACTGAACAATTTTTTATTACTTTCGAACGGAGGATTTTTTTTTTTCCATTTAACAATTGCCTCCCCGCTTATTCGCAGGTTCGTACTCCTGGGTATCGCCTGCATGCGCTACTACGCCGAGACGTGGAAATGCAAGACAGGGGGTGAACTGGTGCGAGTATTTCTCGCGGGTGAATTAGTGATACTGGGGGTAGTTACCATTCTCGTCTTCGTCATCGTCAACCACAGCGCCAGGGGCTCCATCGTGGACACCTACGCCAGGCGATTAGTCGAGCCCCTCCTGACAGTCAAGTAATTCCCTTTCCACTCTATATTTACTTATTTATTTATTTTTCATTTGTTTAACGTTTCCTTCCGAATCTCTATGGAGACATCATTCAGGCGACTGATCAGGCCTTTTTATACTAATTAGAATCTCACTAGTGTAACCGGTGGGAAGCGAACCCGGGTCTGCCACATGAGAACTATAGACTCAGTCCACAGCGCCAGACTGCCGGTGTCCACTCTATATCTAATTTATTTTCTTTCCAAGTATACCTTATTCGGGTTTTTACTCCCCCTCCCCTAATGGCGGTATCATGGGCCGTCTTCCTCTCGAACCATGTCGCATTGTACCCCAGGAGGAGAACTCCATGTACAGACTCTCCTGGTGACCAAGGGAAACCCGGGAAAACCTTGGCCGACATGGCGTCCATCAACCAAGCCTCATCGGGAAAACATTTTCTCCAATGATTCCAGGTGTCTAGACTGCCGTTCGACGGTTTCCGAGAGATTAAAAATCCCACGCCCCAAGCCGGATTCGAACCCACTCCACGCGGGCTCCGCCGTCCGGCCGTGCGCCTTAACCAACTCGGCCACCGCCGTCGGTCCTTTCCACTCGATATCTTCAAATTTAATTAAAGAAATATCTAACCGTTAACAACAATTTTTTTTAATTACCTATTTAACTATTAAATATTTTCTGTGTGGGTATTTAAGTTGGGGGTTGATTGCCAAATGTTTAAATTGATGTTACTCCTATATTGTTTATATTTTCGGTTTACAATTATTGAAAAATAATTTGTTTAGTGGGTAAACGTGTACCGAATGATTGTTTATCCAAAACAAATTTTTCGTCTTAAATTTGTGCTCAGAATTCTTCTGCTGCTCCCGGAGATAGTCTGGAACATCCTGGGCACCCTCTGGATCCTCACGGATCACGTGCAGTGTACGGACGAGCATTTTACGATAACGACAATTGAGGCGCTAGTTTTCTTGGACTGGGTACTCATCGGCCTGGCCCTCCTCGGTCTTGCCTTCGTCTTCGATCCCCTCGGCTCCCTCGCCCGCTCCGACAAGGCCCTCGAGGACTCCATCGAGCACGGCAAGGTCTCCAGGATATGGCTGAGGAGGTTCAAGTGGTTCTGGTGGATGCGGAGGGACGAGAGTGCCAATGAGACTTTTCAACATGTTGCTGGTGAGACATAGGTACATGCAGATTAATTACAGCTGAAAGGCGGGAAATACATGGCCAAAATATCCGATTTAATCTCAACGCGGAGAGAAATATTCCTTATTTATAAGGGCGAGCCATTGAATATCTCGAATTAACACTCGAATGAGCACTCGATGAGGTCTCGAACCAGAATCGATTCTCTGAGAATCGATTATTTGCCTCATATATAAGGGAGAACCATTCAATATCTCGAATGAACACTCGATGAGCTCTCGAAACAGAATCGATTTTCTGCAAATCGATTTCTGTCCGTATATATCTCCAACCCTGCTAACGACCTAAAATCTCGAAGACGCGAGATACAATTAATCGATTATCTCATTTTTATCGATTAATGGAGACTCGATAATTCATTCTGTCATGATCGACTAGATAGAAAAAAATCCTTGCAAATAAGGGAGAACTCTTGAATATCTCGAATGAGCACTCGATGAGCTCTCGATACAGAATCGATTTTCTGAGAATCGATTATTTGGCTCATATTAAAGGGAGAACCATTCAATATCTCGAATTGACACTCGATGAGCTCTCGAAACAGAATCGATTTTCTGGAAATCGATTTCTGTCCGTATATATCTCTAACCCTACTAATGACCTTAAATCTCGAAGATGCGAGATACAATTAATCGATTATCTCATTTTTATCGATTGATGAAGGCTCGATCATTCATTCTGCCATGATCGACAAGAACAAAAAAGAAAGGAAAAAAATTAATAATAAAGAAAGTTCCTCCCGCTGGGACGGATGACTAATTTTTATGAAATAAATCCTAGAATTTACTCGACCATTCTCATTTTTTACAGAATTTAAATTAAATAAATGACATTATTTCTCCAGGATTGTTGAGCGCTCTCTTCAGAGGAACTGATTTAGTTCCCTCGGATATTATGGCTGGTTGCGTACTGCTGCGTGTCAGGCAGAAACGCGAAACACTCGAGTTACGCCGACTCAATATCCTGGAACGTCCGGAATATACCGTAGGTAAGTGGAATGAAATATGAATAAAAGAAATTCAGTAATTTTTTTTTTCAACTCCGGCATCTCCATTATTTCAATCTGGCAATTTATTTAAAACAATTTATTCATTGATCACCCACATTTCACCTCTTTATTATTCTCTAATTTGTAATAACAATTATTAAAATGAGTAAAAAAAATTATTTCAAAAGAATCGGAATTTAGTCGATAACTCGAGTTATTTTATTGTTACGAGAATTCGAAAGTGAACAAATGAAAAAAAAGTCACGTTTCGTTAATGGAATTAATCTTATCAAGCCCGAGAAAATTGCCTCCGTTGGATTCGTTGGCTTTTGTTGTAAACAAAATTGATCCATAAATTTCCAGACGCACAAGCGATATTCTCCAGTCAGCCTTCCTGGATGTCCCTGGAATGGGCCCATCACTACATAAAATTATCGATAGCCTCCTACAGCTGGCTATTCGTCATGTACCAGCATATATTTACCGGCTGTTGCAAGCTAATACCGAATATGACCTGTTGCGCGTGTTTCCGAAGGCGAGAGCACAATGTTCTCGATGATAACTGTTGTTTGTGCAGTCTCGCTGGGGTCAAACAACTCTCGAAACTCCCCGAGGACGATATTCTATTCGCGTCCTTTCGAAATCATCTCTGCGAGGTAAGAGTTCAGCAGGAACAATAAACAATTCAAAATTAACAATAAATTAATGGTGTTAAGTGAAGGAGATCAATCGAAAAATGCCTCCAATAGAATAAATCCACATTACCAAAGGCGCACACCAAATCTCGAAGTGTGAGATACGATTAATCGATTATTTGACTTTTATCGATTACTGAAAAAATTAGTAATGATGAGGTGAACAGTGATTGATGAGGGCGCCTCATTATTATTTGAGCAGTCGAATGAACACTCGAACATGCACTCGATGAACTCTCGAACGATTCGAATCGATTCTCGAAAGAAAATTACCAAGAGAGATGCTTCCCGGCCGCGCGAGTTTTGTGACTCGTGGAATTATTTGACTTTGATACTTTGATTTTTCTCCTGCTCGAGCCTCGTAACTAAACTCGAGTTGAGAGTTGAGAGTTAGAGTTGAGAGTTTAGAGTTGAGAGTGTAGAGTTTAGACAGTTGAACTTTCAACTCGAACTGAGAGGTTAAAGTTGAGAGTTTAGAGAGGTGAACCCTCAACTCGAGCCTAGATTTGAGAGTTGACAGTTTAACTCTCCAAACTCTCAACTCTAATTGAGAGTTGAGAGTTCAACTCTCCAAACTCTCAACTCCAGTTGAGAGTTGGGAATTCAACTCTCCAAACTCTCAACTCTAGTTGAGAGTTCAACTCTCCAAACTCTCAACTCTAGTTGAGAGTTGGGAATTCAACTCTCCAAACTCTCAACTCTAGTTGAGAGGTCAACTCTCCGAACTCTCAACTCTAGTTGAGAGTTCAACTCTCCAAACTCTCAACTCCCAACTCTGAACTCGAGTTGAAAGTTGAGAGTTCAACTCTCCAAACTCTCAACTCCCAACTCTGAACTCGAGTTGAAAGTGGAGAATTCACTCCCTAAACTCTCAGCTCTTTGGCTACATCTCACGTAAAAAAATTCTTTTTTTTTCCCCCCAGCGTAAAAAAAGCCCGCAATTTTATTTCTCCAAAAATCGGTTTTAATTGCAGATTCCATTCTGCGTAATAGCGGATCATAAAGCAGCGAGCATCGTAATTGTGATAAGAGGCTCTCTATCCCTGAGGGACCTGATAACCGATATCGCAGCGGCCTCGGCGTCCTTCGAGCCGGCGGGTCTGCCGAAGGGCAGTATGGCCCACCGGGGGATGATAATCGGGGCGAAAGTTCTCTTGAAACAGCTCAACGATTACAAAGTCCTTGAGAGGGCATTCGTTACTTATCCTAATTACTCCCTGACCCTCACTGGGCACAGTCTAGGGGCTGGACTCGCCGTCCTCCTGGCCCTCTTGATCCGCCCGCAGCATCCCAACCTACGAGTCTACGCCTTTGCAACACCAGCTGGACTACTCAGCAGGGAAGCTGCCAAGGTAAGTCGAATACCAGTTTCTCTCTGACGCTCAGTCGCTATTGTAGACCCCTTTCCCACCTTTTGAGAAAAGTTTTCTTGCAAATGTACTCGGAGCTCCGCAAATCTCGAAGTTGCGAGCTGCGATTAATCGATTACTTGAATTTGATCGATTAATCGATAATCGATAATCGATTATTCATTCTGTCATTATCGAGAAGACCAAAAAACGGAAAAAATTATGAGGATGAAAATATCGATTCCCATATTTCTAATGGGGATTTTCAAATCGAAGATGCGAGATGCGATTAATCGATTATTTCAATTTTATCGATTAATCGATAATCGATAATTCATGCTGTTATTATCGACAAGACCAAAAACACTGAAAAAATTATAATGAGGACGTAAATATCTATTTCCAAATTTCTGATGGGGATTTTTAAATCTCGAAGATGCGAGATGCGATTAATCGATTATTTCAATTTTATCGATTAATCGATATTCGATAATTTATTCTGTCATTAACGGCAAGCACAAAAAAACGAAAAAAATTATGCTGAAGATGTTAATACCCATTGAGGCGCGCGTTTTATTGTCCTAGTTATCGATTAAAAAATCGAACATTTATTTTCTATTTTCAAGGTCACCGAGGATTTTGTCTTCACGATAGGTCTTGGTGATGATTTGGTGATGCGATTGAGCGTCGACAGCATCGAGAACTTCAGGACAGGCCTGCTGATCACCCTTCAAGCCTGCAAACTCCCCAAATATCGAGTGGTGCTCAATGGCTTTGGTTACGCTTTATTCGGCGTACCAGACAGAGATCTCAACAGAACCTGGGGAAATGGGAATACAATCAACTCAATTCCGGGACATTTGCCACTGCTCTCGGTGGATGGGGAAAGCCACCGGCACGGGGAGGCCCTCATTCTGGAGCACGACGTCTCGAGGAGGCGATACTCCCAGGTGAGGCTTTACAACGCTGGGAGTATTCTCCACCTGGCCAAGTGCAAGCCAGAGGACAAGAGCAAACGGGGGGAGAAGAAATTTGAGATGAGGTGGGCGCAGCCTGAGGAGTTTATGGAGCTCTCGGTGATGCCTAGAATGCTCCTCGATCACCTCCCGGAGAACCTGGAGCTCGCACTGAGGACTCTCATCAACCAGCAGGAGGACATGCCCATCTATCTCGAGGAGGTCTAGCTTCTGATTGTCCGCCGGTCGAGGGGGACATGTTCAGCCCTTCAACGGGAAATGATAAACTACTCTTCTCCGTGGGGCAGAAAAAAACAATGACACTTTGTGAGTGGTCCCGGGTGGGGCGAGAAGAGGTGGAAAATCATTGGAGTTTTTTCCTGAATACGTATGAATTATATATTTAACTCTGTACTTAGTATTTATGAACCGATAATTTTTTACTCCAAGTCTTATCACTCAATGATTTATCAAACAATTTTGTATTAATGAAAGAGACATTCATTAATTTGTGATGATTAATAAGGACCCCTCGGCATTCTCATAATCGGAGAAAAGTATGTAAAGCTCTTCTTGGAAAATTTATAAATAAGTTATTAGTATTTGTAAATCAGTAATTGCTCATCGAGTGGTTTATCCCACGACGATTAATGATAGTTTTGTACATTTCAATGGTAATTTAATGAAACAATTTTTTTAATTAATTAATGAAAGGAACATTCATTTATTTATAGGTATCAATAATCTTTCTACATTCAATTATCTGTAATCTGTAATAAATACGCAATACTCTGCTAATTGCACTCACACGTTTCGAAGATGATCAGTGGAACAGGATGCCTGATTCCTGATGGAACTGTTGGGTTATTTCCGAATGGGATAAATAAGTCGGAGTTGATGGGGTGACGATTTGATTTGGAAAAATTATCGGAATTAATAAGAACAAATGGGGGAACACAGGGTGAAGCCGATATCGGTCGATTACTCTTTGGGCAGACGGTGGTTAATTCGATATTTGTAATGATAATGAGGTCGGATCGGGCTCGAGAGAGTTCCTCATTAGTTCCCACCCGTCAATCGGAGTTCAAGGGAAAAATACTTGAACCCCATTATCTCCGATTTATTCTTCCTGACTGGGAAACAATTGGACTGTTTTGCCAGGGGATATTTCTATTACAATGATCGAGCAATAATTCATTAGCTAGACAACCAAAAACGTCACTGAATACCAGTGCCTCCCCCTGACTGATCCCTCCCACAATCGACGCCATTTTGATTGATAAATACCATGAGATCAGTCTCCCTGAATAGCCCCCTCGAAATTCCAAGTGACAGCTTCTTCAGCTTCTCCAACATCTCCAACATCTCCACCCTAACCCCCACAAAGTCATTGTCCTAACGATTGTATTCTCACGAGATCGATGAGACCAGTCACTGCGCAGTCGCCACGTGATCAGCTGTTCAGGTGTGAATGAATCCTGGCGAGGTGCTATACGAGAATTTGTCCAGATGATTCTTACCGTTGCTGTGGGGAAACGAGACATCCATGAAGTCGTCCTCGTCGTTCTCGTCCTCCTTCTCCTCCTGCATCTCCTGCTTGTCCTCCTCAACTTCTAGGTTAATAGTCCCTCGATACTGCAGGTAAATCGGACTGATGATGGCTGAGCTCTTGGGCAGGATGTAAGGATCGAAGGGGAAGAACGTGTCCAGCCAGGAGGTGAGACGATTAGACGTCTCGATCACGGGAAGATTTGTCCTTGCATTGTGCTCCATCACTGTGTAGCAGTAGGCCAGCTGGTAGGCCCTCGTGACAGCTGCGAAGTGCTGGACAACCACGGGAACACACATCCTGAGTGGATTGAGCTTGCACGTGACGACTTTCGTGAGATTCAGACTCTGGAGGAAGAGTAAATTCTTTTTAACGTCCACGAGGTCCTTGTGCCTGAATGCAATGACGTAGAATAATGCCTGGCATATTGAGTAGAAGACTGTGTGAATTCTGATGTCACTGTTGGCACATTCCAGACTGTCTTGGGCTGCTATGTAACTGTGGATCCAGGTGGACATCTCCTGGATGACTCTTGTGATGAGATTGATGGGGACAAAACATCCTCGGGCAACTAGGCTCGCCAGGTAGCAGACCGCCGACTGCCTCAGGACTGGGGCCACGTTGGGATTGCTGACTCTACTCCATAGCCAGTTGACGAAGGCCTCGACGATGGAGCTCTTGAAGCTGCAGAGGTAGAAGTAGATGAACTGGACGTGATGGCTGGCGTATGTCGGCAGAATGTTCTTCTCGAAGACGTCCAGCAGGTGGAAGTAGACGCCCTTGACTCCTTCGGGGTCTAGGGTGTCGTTCGGGTAACATGTGGCCTTGACGAATCGCAGGATCATGCCCATGCAGATGTCCAGGGTGTGGCCAATTGGGTGGAGCTTGTCTTGGCACTTCGGCAGGCCTGCCTCGTCCAGCTTGAACATCTCCTCGTCCTCGTCCTCCTGGTCGTTCATCTCTTCTAACTCGGAGCGGGGGGCGTTGACGTCGATTATCAGGAGGCGATTGATGATCAGGGAGAGGATTTCTCCACGTAATTCCGGGGCGTAGGAGATTATCTGGAGGAGGGAGTGCATGTAGACCTCGTGAGTGTGCGGGGGAGCTTTGAAGAAGGGGAATTTTGTGGTGAGGGATTGGAGGAGTAGGTTCGAGGACATCGGGACGATTTTTAAGAGCTTGGAGATCACGTCGTGGAGGTGCGTGAGACGCGACAGGTCACCTGGCGAGGGCTCGTTGTTCTCCCAGGGGGCGGGTGGGACGCGCGTGGGCGGATGCCTGCGGAAAAGGGAGAGGTATTAGCGAAATTTGTCCAATCATCCTCGGGGGACTCTCGTCCGGATACTCACTCGAGGGGTTTGAACTCGTTCACCAGCTTCTCGATGACTATTTTGCAGTGATAAATGTGAACGCAGACGAGGTCCTCGAGGAAGGCCTTGTAGGCGTCAGCAGCCTCCAGGCATCTCGTGCTCCACGGGATATTGAGGATAACCTCCACCAGGAGTTTGTGACTCGGCCCCAAGAAGGAGATGCACTGACGTATCTCGTTGAGGAGGTCGATGAGCTCGTTGTCACCAATGTCAGCATCTCTGAGCATGCAAATAAGACCATCGTAGCTTTTCCTGTCCGCTCCAGTCTCGTAGTTCAACAGGATCTTCTTGAGATCCTTGGGCGGAACGAAGACAACCTTGGACAACTTCTGCCGCTGCTTCGCCCGATGCCCGGAGGCCGCGAGGATGGACGAGAGGCTCGTGGAGCGAGTGGACACTACAGACATCTGCAAGTGGAAAATTGGGATTTATTGATTATCAGCTGATGCTTTTTTTTATTTGTAACTCCTCCTCTGTCTTCTACGGTTCCATCGGCTCTGGATCTCTCGTCGCAGAGGTCGACTTCTTCGGGGACATGTCGTCATCGACGGCTCTCGAGAGGTTCTGGGAATGTCACATGGGGAAAGTGGGGTTAACACACCTCACGAGCGTCAGGATGTTAAGTTACCTTGCTGGGCGTCTGATGAACGTCCACGTCGACTCGGGAAGGTATTTAGAGGTAATTTGATGGAGTTTTAACTCTTTTTATTAATTAATATTTGTCTCGAGCTGCCGATGAACAACCTCACCACATGCTCGACACTTCGGAGCCTTCAGAGACATCAAATCATTTTTTATCAGTTGCACAACACCTCGAAACCGCGCCGGTAAGCCCGGAAACTTCGTTACCGACCGGGATCAGCTGAGTTGAGGAGGTCAGCGGCAGGTGTCGCCGCGGAATTCAAATATTTCCCGCGTTTTTCCGCGTCAGTAACCGACAACAGGTGATGATTCATCATCAGGTCGTCGAGGACTCGGCGATGATTTTTTACTGACGCCGGAAGACCTGAAATTCGTTTTTTGGCGGCAAAAAAAATTTCACAATTAAAAAAAAATTTTTTGTTTAAAAAAAAATTCTTTTTCTTTGGAGAAGTGAATGATTTTTTTTATCGGCGATAAAATCATTTGATTACAATGACTTGGATCATTATCTGGGATTATAGATTGAAAAACTTCAGTAATGACCGGAAAAATCCGGCGAGAAATGGAAAATCCGGAAAATTCCGGGGAAATATTTTTCCCTCACTCACGAGAGCCAATCGATCTGCCCTTCCCCCACCAGACCCCCCCGGGAAAATCGGAAAATTCCCCTGGAAAAGTGCGTAATCTCGTGGCCTGGCCGTCCAGAGGTCGCCCACCTCCGAAATTCAAATATTTCCCGCCATTTCCGTCGACCCATAGGAACACGTGGTCGCGTTCGTGAGCCCTTGTCTCCCCGGAAGGCCGGAAAAGTCCCTTAGGGTCGGAAAACTCGTGGATTATCGTGGCAAGAGCAGTCGGGGCATTGGAAAAAATATTCTCGACACGTGTTTCCGGGAATTCACCAGTCGCCGAGTGAGAAAAAGTGGTCGGGAGGTGAGCGACTGTCGAGCGGAGGCATCCATTCGGTGGCGCAGTTGTGTCCTTCAACAGTCAAAGCCCCCAGTTCCCTCAGTCCATTTGTACACCACCTCAACACCCGTAAAATGGCGATAGGCCAGTTGTTATTTACCCTCAGCGCATTATTACCGATGAAATATCATCAGTGAAGCCTCACGATAATTGGACAAGGCAGAATAAGTGGATTTTACAATCCCCGGAAGTCATTTTCAACGAGTGATTGAAGGTAATTAACGACAATTAATGCACTGGAGATCGTATATTGGCACGAGCAATTGTCGTCTGTTCAGTCCTCTCGTTTCGATTTTTGCATTTTTATTGTTTTCAATGGTTAACGAATTTTGGGATTTTTTTCGGAATTATTTTTGGTGGGAGGGGGCGAAGTGGCGGGGGCAGGGAATTTTTGGGGATTTTTTTGGCGAAAATTGACAGGTTTTGGGGAGTCTTACTCGCGATTTTTTGGGTTTTCAGGGGGTTTTGGGGTTTCCTGGAGGAAAGGCGGAGTTTTTTTAGACGAGGGGGTGTGAGAAGGGGATTTCAAGGGTTTTTTTTCGGTTTTTGGGAAACGTTCGAGTTTTAGGTTATGGATTTGGTCAGTGGTTTTATTTAGGGGGTTCAGGGAGGGATTTTGAGGTTTGGGAGGGGGAGGGGCGCCTCGGGGGCTTGATTAGGAAATTTTGTGGCGAGAGGGGGGAGTGGTCGGGAATTTTGGGAGGCAGGAGGGGGGTACTATTAAATATCCAAAAAAGTAAGAGTTTTGGGACCGTTTGGGCTGAGTTCAAGCGATTTTTGGGGCTTTTTTGGGACGCGAGGGGAACTCTTCAGATCCCAAGAACATTTCCAATTATTTAATCAATTAATTATTAATAAAAAAGGATTTTTTGAACGTCAGTGACTCCTGGTAATTGCTAACATTTATAAATAGAATTAATTATGAATTTTTTAATTGCAAATTGAGATTTCATGGCCCTAAAACATTTTCATTATTTTTAGTTAATTCGGAGGAAATGTTAATATTTAAAGAATATCAATTAATTAATCAATTAATTAATTTATTTAAGAAAATCGTATTTTTTCTGTATTTTTAATTTTAATTTTTAGTGGAAACAAAATTGAAAAAAAAATCATTTTCGATTGATAATATTTTCCATTTTATCTTCGAGTAATTAAAATATTCTCCTTTACCAAAGAAAATATTTTAATGAGCAATTCCCCATGGGTTCCGTAATCCGGTGATAATAAAAAAAAAAGTGAATTGTCAATTATCGCTCCCAAAATTCATTAAAAATCAATTTTATCCTTCAATTTCTGCTGATAAAATTGTCAGTAACGATTTTATCCAAAAGAAAGCCGAAAAAAAAAAAATCAAAAAGAAGTTTTTCTATTAATTTTTAATCAAAAAAGTGCCGAGTAATTGCTGGATTTGAACAGATGAACAAAAAAACTTGTCACGTTACGCTATCGATTATTACCTCATAAAATTCCTAAAACTTTCCTGAACTTTTGTCATTGCAGGTGAATTTTTCATGGCCCGAAGGTGCATAAAATCCCGTGATAGTCCAAAAAACGTGCGACCATTGACAAAATCATCGGCGAAGTACACGAGACAACCCACGCAAATGTTCTAACGGGTGATTTTTTTTTCGCGCCCCCCCCCCCCCCCCCCCGGAGTGAATGTTCAACGATATAAACAATAAAGTCCCTGCTAATTGTGTCGCACTGGTTATTATAATATGGCACAGTATTACAATCTCATCGCTGAAAACGGTGTACCTATTGTGATTGATGATGGACAACAATATTGCGCTGTCGATGGAAACAATATACAATTTGTTGTGCAGGATCTCAATAATTGTGTCAATGGAGGCACGAGATTTGTGACGTATACACCGGCTGTACAGAATAGTGAACATATTTTTACCCAGTCTGGTGGACAATTGCAGGGACAAATTGAGCCGAGGTATTTTATAACATAATTATTTATCAATTTATGCCGTTTGTCGTTAAACAATTGCCAACCGAACGATTACTTTCACGTTCAACGAGTGCAAAACGCAACTTTTTTTTCCGGCAATTATATTGTCGTTATTAATTGTTGGAGAGCGCCGATTTGACGGATGGAGTTTGGCAATTAATCAATTAGAATTAATTTATCAACTGTAGATTAATTTCGTTGATCAGGTTTCCTAGGGGAACATGTTGAAAGATGTAGATTAAATATTGAAGGGAATTTACAAAATATCCTTCACTCGTGCCTCTCACTCGAATTTTGCTTCCAGAATTTTCAAATGTTTATCATTAATTAATTAATTATTGTCGTATGAAGAAAGTGAGGTTGTGGAATATGTCCTAGTTATTACGCTGGGCAGGGCCATATTTTACGAGTCTCTTCCGGTACTTCTCGTATTTTATCCGGAGAATTTCCCCTCCTCAATTTACAAAATTCCGCAGTGAATTATCAGGCGATCAAAAATTTTCCAAAAATGGGCTTAACCCGCACAAAAAAGTCCTCTTCTCTCTGACTCAGTCCACACGATTGAATAAAACGAATCAGAACGACAGACAATCCTCGAAAATTCTCTTCAGTCGCACTTGTCGACTCCTTCCCCTCAATAAACCCAAAAAAAATCCAACAATTGCAGTTAAAATTAATTAAAAACCCTAGAAATTCATGAAAAAAAAACGTGACCTTCATTGAATTACCAACTGCTTAAAAAAAAATAATGAATAAAAATTGTCGTTCCCAAAATCATCCGCTTGATCCCTTCAATTGTCTTCTTTCAATCGCCAGCAGTGAAAAGATCGTCAAAAAATGTATCTTTATTCCAGACCAAACGTCTACATAATAAACGTAGAGGACCAAACTTCGCCGCCCAGTTCCTTAAAGCCCACGACCTCCCCCGAGACCTCAAACTTCCTAATAACAGACACTAAAAACCCAAATGACCCTCAGGTCCAGTGGGTGACGTTGTCCGATCCTTCAAAAATGTCGCCAAAGCCGCACCCGCAAAAGCTCCCCCAGGTGCTGCAAACCTCCCAGACGACCTCGAAACGCACCCCAAAACCGAAACAGCTTCAGGCGCCCCCTGTCGTCCTTCCACGTACAAAAATTGTGCCGTCAAAACCCTCGCCGCGTTCTCCAATCCATCCAGATCCCCAGAAGACCCTCAAACCCCTCTCATCGACGCTCCCACTCCCCAAAGCTCCCACGCACCTACCAAAAGGTACTCTCCTCCTGGGCAAGCCTCCCACTCCCCTCCCCAAAACCCCCACCCAAACCTCCAAAAATCCTCCCCTCCAGCCTATCAACAAAGGGGCCCAGACCCTGGGCAATTACTCGGAAATGGGTTTTCTCTCTGAGAGAATAAAACAAGCGAGAAATTCCCATGGAAAGACTCCCCAAACCTCCGTTAATCCAGCAAAGACAATCCTCACACCTCAAAAATCTCCAACTCCTCCTAGACCTTCTCCAAAGCAGATTGAGCCAATCCCCGAGCCAATGGAGATCGAGACAACGACTCATGACCTTCAGAATACATCCGAAACCGACGCTGGGTCGGAGTCGATAGCTTATCTCCAGCAGACCATCACCAATCCTCATCAGACTATTGTTCAGGAGCAGATCCAGGGAAATACTGTGAAGATGCTGGTGGTTCTGCCAACGGGGGAGCAACGGTTGATCACGTTTGATATACCCAATGAGGAGTGCACGGTTCAGGATTTGTTGGAGCAGGCAAACATTCCGCCGAATGGTATGTGAACTTCCATTTTTTTCTCTTGACAATTTAATTCATTCTATTTATGATCTCATCCGATTTTGACTCCATCATCTGCCCTTCATTGCTCCATCAACTCAGACTCTGGGTTACTCGTGATTTATATGATTCAATCCTGATTACGCTATTCGAACCGATAACGGTCTGGAAGAGGATTTAGAGAGAGTTGATGGCCGGGATTCAAACCCAGGACCTCCCAGTTACTGTCCTACTGACCAGTCCGTTGCCTTGGTTTTTAGAGGTGGGCGGTATGGATATGAGTGGGGATTCGATAAAGTGGAGATATGCCATGAAGGGAACGGACTGGTTAGCCCAACCGTACACGTTCCGCAGTCTTCCGACTGAGCTACAAGAGCCTAAGACAACTGACTCTCTATCGCGGCCGATCGATTTATGACTCGTTTGACCCACAAGATTTTATCTAGACGATCTGACCTAGCGCGTAAATTTTTCTCACAATCCTTTTGCAGTCTTAGATTAGACTTAGACTAACGAGATTCCCCGGAAATTCCCTCTCAATTGGGGTCTCAAGAGAGCTCAACCCCCTTCAGGCGTTAGATTCTCGACTCGTTTGACCCATGAGATTTTATCTACAGGACTTAATCTAGCGCGTAAATTTGGCTCACGTTGAACGCAATCTTAGGTTAGACTTAGACTGACAAGATTCCCCGGAAACTCCCTATCAAATCGTGTCTCAACAGAGATCGAACCACTTCAGGCGTTAGATTCCCGACTCGTTTGACCCATAAGATTTTATCTACAGGACTTAACCTAGCGCGTAAATTTGGCTCACATTGAACGCAATCTTAGGTTAGACTTAGACTGACAAGATTCCCCGGAGACTGCCCATCAAATCGTGCCTCAACAGAGATCAAACCACTTCAGGCGTTAGATTCCCGACTCGTTTGACCCATAAGATTTTATCTACAGGACTTAACCTAGCGCGTCCATTCTGCGTAATCTTAGACTGGACTAGTCCCACATCTTGCGTAATCTTAGACTGGACTTAGACTAGACCCACGGCTGATCCTAGATCGGATCTAAACGACTGCTACGAGTTGTCCCCCTTCCCCAACATACCCCGGACTCATACTCTCTTCCGTCATTGTTACGAACCAATGAACCCCTGTTCTCAGGTGAGACAACAGTATCCCTGGTGAAAGACCCCATTCTTCACATAAATTACATCGTCGAGAGTGGCGAGGGTGGCGTAATATCAATGATAGTAGACGGCCCTGACTCACCCGAGGAGGGAATGAGTGACAACGTCTCCTCAGATTGTTCCCAAAGTATAGCCAACCCCGAAGAATCCAATCCCTCCCCCGAGGATCGTAAATTCATTGAGAATCAGCTGGCAGTATGTCAGCACTGCGGCTGTTGCTCAATGGACTTCAACAAATGCGCAAGATGCAACAATAAACTACCGGATAATCCTAAGACAATGCCACTGATGGCCAATCAGAAGAAAGAAGCACTAATTCCAATTGACAATTTCTATCCTCGGAGGAAGAACGAGATTCCTAATAAAGAAGTGAGAAAGCCAAAGGGTCGTCTGGCTAAGCTAGCCAACTCCAAGACAAAGGCCCTTATTAAGGAGCCCGAATGTCTGACTCTTTCCTCAGACGAGGAGGAGGAGAATCCCGCCAAGAAGTCCAAGAAAAATGACTGCCTGAAGTTGTCCCAGCTGCTCATCAGCAGAAACTCTCAACCCGAAGAGCTTGCCATCATTTCTGACAAAGAGCCCATCATCACCAGCACATCAAAATCACCGGACCCCTTAGTAGACGATAGCACAACATTGGACACTATGACAAGCGTCATCAGCACATCATTGTCCTGTCGAACAGTGCGAATAGGCTCGTACAAGTACGTTCCGCAGGAGAGAGTAATCATCAATTCGTCAGGACTTCTACTGTCGGTGCCCCTTCTAGAAGACGACAAGAAGACCGTCTCGATTCATGTAATGATGTCCTCTATAATCAAAGTGTTGATTCACTTTGGCAAGGCAATGCCAGTGCTCTTCTTCTACACATCAATCAAGTCTGGAGAACAGATTCGCGGAGTACTGGGTATGCAGGACCCCATTGGACCGTACTACGATCCAGCTGGTAAGGATCATACCCACAAGCGTATCACGCTCCTCCCGGAGAAGATATCCGATGAGTCGAAGAATATATTGAAGCAGCTGTTCCACAAGAACAATCTCTGCGAAGAGCTCAACTCTAAGGAGGCCAATGATATCCTAGTGAAGGCCTCACCCAAGGACAATCTTCAGAATCCAAGAAGAGGATCGACGACACCTGGCACTAATGGTGTTGTCGAGAAGATCACGGTTTATCCACCACCACCAGCGAAGGGGGGAATAGCTCTCAATACGGAGGACTACGCCTGCCTCGGGGAGGACCAGTTCCTCAACGACGCCATCATTGATTTCTATCTGAAGTATCTGACGTTGGAGAGACTGTCGGAGGAGGACGCCACCAGAACTCACGTCTTTAGCTCGTACTTCTACAAAAGATTGACCTCACCAACGCAATCTGGTGACAGTGTCAATGTTTCACCGGCTGTCAAACGACACGCTAGGGTACAAAAGTGGACGAAGAATGTCAATATCTTTGAGAAGGACTTTGTGGTGATTCCTATTAATGAGCATGCTCACTGGTTTCTCGCGATCATCTGTTTTCCGGGGCTTGTTGGTGTTGTTAGTCCACCGACGGGGCCTGTGAAGGCTGAGAAGGTCAAGAAGCGGGTGATTGAGGGCTCTGGTAAGGGTGACAAAGTTAAATTGCAGAGTGTGACCATTGGCAGCACCACCATCACTCCAGTGACAACTGTCACCAAGGAGACCATCACTCTGGATCCAGCTGATGATCTTAGTGAGAGAGATGAGGCGGAGGGGGATGACGAGGAGCTCATGGAGACTAGTGATGAGGAGGGGAAGGATGAGGAGGATGAGGGCCAGGATGACGAGGCGGTACAGGTGAAGGTGGAGGTTAAGGAGGAAGTGAAGGAGGAGCCTCAGGAGATCGAGAAGATCCCCTGTATTCTGATTTTTGACTCGTTGGCGGGACCCGGTAGGGCACGCGTCGTTGCCACTCTTAGGGATTACCTCAGCTGTGAGTACCAGGCGAAGATGGGCAAGGAGAAGATCTTCTCCAGGGATACCATCAAGGGCGCCTGTCCCAAGGTACCTCAGCAATCAAATTTCACTGATTGTGGACTCTATGTTCTTCAGTATGTTGAGGCTTTCTTCGCGACGCCCATCGTCGATTACCGACTGCCGATAAAGACACTCAAGAATTGGTTTGAGGAGATTGTTGTCACTAGGAAGAGGGAGGAAATTTCTAAACTTGTTGTTAAGCTTATGCTTGCTGGTAAAGGGGATAGGAATATTGTACTACCTGTTGTGCAGTTTCCCACTATTGAGGGAAAACTCAGGCCAAGGACTGAGGCTGAAAAGAAGGAGGAGAGGCGAACGAAGGAGGAGGACAAGGAGAAGGACGAGAAGACTATTCAAACTGCTGCAACTACTACTACTTATGTACTGGTGCCTGCTGCGGGGGTTGTTAATTCTGATGGGAATGTCGAGCTGACGCTCAGTGGAGCTGACAAGGCCAAGTAAGTTGAGAAGGTTAAGGAGGGTTAGAATTACCGACTGATGGTAGTGATCAAGTTTGTCTTAAGGTTAAAATAAAATTATAAGGAAAAGGTGGAAATTTAAATTTTGCATGGCTTTCCATACCGAAAATTCTATTTTCTTTGTTTTTTTTTATCGACCGATGGTAATATCCAACTTCCGGAAGTGAAGGGATAAAATTAATCCCTTTAGCGGCAGATTAAATTCACTTTAACAAATATTTTTAGGTGATGAGGTTTAAGGGCTATTTGTTTGTGCTTAAGTAGTCTTAATGTCGAATTTAGAGGTTAGATTTTTTTTTGATCGGCGACATTATCTACTGATGGTAAGCGCGAGATCCTCAATAATTTAAAAAAACGCGATTATTTAATACGGAATGTTATCGGCTGATGGTAACACTTAGAATTTTAAGGTTATCTCACAATTTGAATTTATGAGTAGGCCCTTAGACCTCTACAAGCCCCAAATTGCCCCTTGCCGGGTTGTCAATTCCAATTGAAATATCAAATTGCCAATATGAGCTACAATTAGTATGTGAAACAATCTTTTTTAAGGCTATCCAGTGTATCGATTTTCTTTATCGACTGCTGGTAAAGTTAAAACTTTTGAGGTTAAATTGCGGAGTGATTACCGACCGACGGTAAGCCTTAGATTTTTGAGGTTATGGCGGCAAACGCATTTAAAAGCAGTCATTATTTTAAAAAAAAGAGATAAAAAAATTGAGTGCCCAATCAGTCGCTGAATTAGTGCGGGAATTAAATTAAATTTTCTCTTATGACACCTGAAAAACAATTAATTGTTTCCAATTGTTCTTTTTGGCGAGAAACTTAGAAGTTAGGTTAGGATTGGTTAGAGGGATTTACCTACAGATGATAAAAATAATATCTACGGAAAGGAGATGCCGTTAGAGGGCGTCGTCAGGAGTAGCGCAATTTCTTTTTCGTTTTAAATATGCGTCAGTCCCTCTAATGATGCTCTGTCAATTTTATTTGTCTTCCAGTTTGGCAGCAGGTGCTCAAATGTCATTTCTACGAGCGAAAAGAATTCCGAGGCTGTTGCGCGAACCGTCGAGCCAGACGAATGAATCAGCGGCTAAGAAGCACAAGGGAGACAATGATTCCTGTAAATAATTAATTGATAAAAATATAAAGAGAATAAACATTTGTTTTCATTACCATTTTTTTTATATAAATGAATCACAATTTAGTCAAAGCATTCTTAAACTTAATAAAAACAAGAAAAAAAAAACACAAAAAATACAGTTGAGAGTAAGTGAAAATGTCGGCGTGTCGATGGAAATACGTTTTACCTATGTAACAAAGTCTGTAGTTAGTTACTTGATAAGGTGAATAAAATCATTAAGATTCAATCTTCTCAATAACATCATTTGTCTTGTCATTAGTTTTATGTCCAATTTGTTGTCACGTGGCGGACGAAAGTGGGAAAAAAAATTCTTCATTTTTGTTTTTTTCGTCAATTTCTGAGAATTCATTTCCACGTAATCATCCGTAGAAAATCGGTTTGGGGCTATTTAAAGAGCTTCAGCAGTTATATTTGGCAGTCAAGTGCCACCGGACGCTGCCAAGTGCCCCCCAGAGTCGCAGTGACACCATCATAATGAGAATGATCATCATAAATTGTTAAAATGAATTTTAATTCGTGAGGTGAGCCTCGGGCCCTGATCAAGAGCAGTTTCGAATTTTTTTTTTTGGACAAATCCCCCAGAAGTCGTGAGTAAATCGTCAGTTAGTCATTGATATCCACTCGAAATGCCTCGGCAACTGTCAAAAATGGCAGAATTCGAGTAAAAAAATTTTATCCACCAAAAAAAAAAGACAAATTAATTGTTCGCCTTCTGTTGATAATTTTTTTTGCCTCCAAATTTACTTGGCCTTTCTGTCAATTCAGTTTGTGCTACCGTCGAATGTGAAAGCCCGCGATCGCTGCAGCTGCAGTGACTCCGTTACGTCAAAGTGACCTTGAAATAATTCGCGAATCATTCTGGACAGTAAATGAAGACTGGGAAACGATTTCGAGCGGTGAAAAAATTATTTTCTGTATTTATTTGCAATGTTTGGGAGAGGTATTGATTTTTTGAGTTTTTTAACGGCGGGAGTGATTTTTTTGCGTTAAAAAATGAGAACAATAATTTATTGGGGATTTTTTGGCTGATAAAGTCGGTTTTTTTACTCACTTTACGGTAAATTAAAAATTAGATTTTAGAACGGGAATTGAATAACAACAATTGGGGAACTATGATTGCCTCGATGTTCGCTCTGGTGGTCTCCACTCTCTACATTATCCTGACGAGTCTGATTGCCTATTGGGCGAGGAAGTACGTGAGGTACTACACGCAACGGCCGTTCTTGCGGGACCTCTTCCTGGAGGGGATCGCCACTGCCGAGTTATGCGGAGCATGCTTTGAGCTCATCATAAGTAATTAAAACCAGTAAATACTAGTACTAGTGTCTTGTAGAAATTAACCCATCAATTTGGCCAAATTGGCCTCAATTTCACTTGATGGGCGAATGTGAGAGCGAATGCGAGTCAACAATTGTCATTTAATTACCCAAAGAGAAAGTTTCGGAAGAAATGACTGTTTCATTTGGTGATCGTACTGTGTTTTGACCGCGGGGGGACCGTTACCGTACCGCTCATTTCGTCTCCCTGACCGTTTGATCCCAGGAAACAGCCGGAAAACGGCCATTTTGGATTAAAATTGTTTAGAAACTTCCGGGGACTATAATACAATCGACGAGCGATCGCTCAAAGTCCTTAGCTCAAAGTCTTTAGTCCTTAGTCCCAAAATGTGCATCCCACATTATTAAACAATATAATTTAAAAGTCCACATAATATTTATAATATTCAGTCGCCGATAACTGGGGAGTGTCGATGTATGCGATTTACCTCTTCGTGTTGACGATCTGGTGGTCATTGAATTGGGGGGACGCCACAGCCTGTCCCTACACTCATCTGGAGGACCTCGTCGAGGGTAAGAAGTCCCTCAGAGATGCTTTCCTCCTCATCTGGGCGGAGCTCGTCGGCGGTCTAGTCGTCTTCAGGTACATCCAGCTACTCTGGGCCCTGGAGATAGTCCCCACACACAAGGACCGGGCCTTCGAGGACTGCACCACTGACCTCCAAGTCCCCGTTATCGTGGGCGCATTCGTCGAGGGTGTCGCCACCTGCATCTGCAGAGTCATCTCCCGAGGGCTTGGGGAACTCAATCCCAGGTTCAGCAATATCGTCGATTCGTTTGTGGGAACGAGTCTCGTTGTTGCTGGTGAGAATATTTTCCAGGCAACTGGACTTCAATTACGTTTACTGATGATACAATTGTTGAATTTTCTCAATTGTACAATTGATCAATAATTCAATCTAATGTTCAAGTGGCTGGTTTTAATCTAATGACTGTAATTCTGGTGATTGTGAGAGGTCCCTAGAAGTCCCTAGGGCTTCGTAGAAGTCCCTAGAGATCTCTACAGGTCCCTAGAGCTCCCTAGAGGTCCCTAGAGATCTCTACAGGTCCCTAGAGGTCTCTAGAGCTCCCTAGAGGTCTCTACAGGTCCCTAGAGGTCTCTAAAGCTCCCTAGAGGTCTCTAGAGGTATCTGGACGTCTGCAGAGGTCTCTAGAGGTCCCTAGAGGGCTCTAGAGTATTGTAGAGGATCCAAGAGGACTCCAGAGTTCAAGTGGCTGATTGTAATCTAATGACTGTAATTCTGGTGATTGTGAGAGGTTCCTAGAAGTCCCTAGGGCTTCGTAGAAGTCCGTAGAGGTCCTTAAAAGGTCCTAGAAGTCCCTAGAGGTCCCTAGAGATCTCTAGAGCTCCCTAAAGGTCCCTAGAGGTCTCTAGAGCTCCCTAGAGGTATCTGGACGTCCCTAGAGGTCTACAGAGGTCTCTAAAGGTCCCTAGATGACTCTAGAGGGCTCTAGAGTATTGTAGAGGATCCAAGAGGACTCCAGAGTTCAAGTGGCTGGTTTTAATCTAATGACTGTAATTCTGGTCATTGTGAGAGGTCCCTAGAAGCCCCTAGGGCTTCGTAGAAGTCCTTAGAGGTCCTTAGAAGGTCCTAGGAGTCCCTAGAGGTCCCCAGAGATCTCTAGAGGTCTCTACAGGTCCCTAGAGGTCTCGAGTGCTCGCTAGAGCTCCCTAGATGTCTCTAGAGCTCCCTAGAGGTCCCTAGAGATCTCTAGAGGTCTCTACAGGTCCCTAGAGGGCTCTAGAACTCCGTAAAGGTCCCTAGAGGTCTCTAGAGCTCCCTAGAGATCTCTAGAACTCCCTAGAGGTCTCTAGAGGTCCCTAGAGAGCTCTAGAGTATTGCAGAGGATCCGAGAGGGCTCTAGAGTATTGCAGAGGATCCAAGAGGACTCCAGAGGTCTGCAAAGGGCTCTAGAAGATCACCAGAGGCCGCCCACGCGAATTTTCAATTCTACAATTGTTGAATTATCACCTCTAAAATTGTTGAATTTTCAACTGTACAATTGTTGAATTTTTCTTCGTCTCACTGATCAAATAGTTCAGATTCTATTTATTGTTTTTCAGCTTTCAATTACTCTGGAGGATATTTCAATCCGGCTCTTGCGACCGCCCTCAAATATGGCTGCCTAGGAACAAGTGTCATGGAGCACGTGATTGTTTACTGGGTGGGAGCTTGTGCCGGCTCCATAGCGTCCCTCCGAGTCTATCAACACCCGAAGATTCAGGGTTTCATTAAAAAACAAAAAGCCAAGGCACATTAAATAATTCTACCCAAAAAGATATTCTTTTTCCGATAAAATCGCCATTTTGTTTGGCAATTCTGTTGCCCTCCGCCGGCTCTGGAAGGAATTACTCAATAAAATTGAACCTCAACAGAAATTATGCACTCGTTCGGATGATTTTTTAGTGAACTGTGAACAAATTTTACTGAGCAGTTGCCGAACTTTTCTCACTCGCGACAGAATATAAATAATTTGTATTATTTATGGGGAGTCATAAAGAAGAGCAAATAAAATGCAAGTTTCGGATGGGTTTTCTTGGATTGTCAACTGTACTGACGTAAATGTCCCCCTGAATAACCTCACCTGTCCTTTGCGAGGTTCAGAAGTATCAGGAGACAACTCTGGCGATCGAAGTGACTCTCAATTAAAGGTAATTTATTGATTGAAAAAATTCAACTTCAACACTGGATTATTTTCATTGCCACACGTGATGTCGCAGGAAGTTGAGGGCCTGCGACCTCCCCGAGTCGAAGGCGCCGTGAGTGGTGGAGTAAAAACACTCGTGAGTGGCTTCTCCAGCGAGCATTATCACCGGAAGATTCTAAAATAAATAACCATAAAAATCGCAGGCGGTGGGGCTTTCTGAACATTTGCGCACTTTTATTTACCTTAACCTGGCCTTCTCCACGAACTTCCCGCCACGCAGGGGTAGCCAGGCTCTTCGTGGTGACCCCAGTCTGATCGCAGGACGTGGATATGTGACAGTAGCTCCCTCTGACCCATTTATTCCGGCCCCATTGGGACCTCTTGCACCTCTTGGGGGCCGGTAAATTTGCCCTCCTCAAGAAAACCCTCAGTAGATCGATGCAGTCATTGCCAATCTCCTCTTCAGACAGACCTTCGATGACCTTAGCTCCCTCTCCCCCAACCCAGCCAACCAAGACTGCCTCTTGATTCTCGAGGACATCAAACCCAGTCAGATCCCTAGTCCAAGCTGCCAATTTCCCATCAGCCAGTGAATCTTTATTGTCCTCGTGCCAAATCAACTGAAATCCTTGGACTCCGGGCTTCCACCAGGCCTCCCCAAAGTCCAGAAACACTTTGTTGATTAATCCAAAACCCAATGACTCAATTGCAAGCGTCAGGTATTGTGGCAGCGATGGCTCAAACATCTCCTCATGATGTTCCTTCAAAAATCCGAGGGACGACGTCACTATTACACAATCTGCGAGAATTCTCTCATTGTCCAGGGTCAAAATAACTGGGGCTGATGTTCTCGACGACTCCTCGTTCCATTTAATCCTTCTGACTGGTGAATTAAGCCGGAGATTCTCCTGCTTCAGACCCGCACCGATCAACTCAACAACAGAACTGTAGCCATTCTTGAAGACCAAATGCTCAGGACCTCCAGCTGATCGAAATTGTCCCCAGTGCTTGGCGGATAACTCCTGGAGGCTCGAGCACGCATTGTCAATTATTAAAAACCGGTAGATCCAGTCTAGAATGTCCTGTTGAAGACTTGTCCTGCTGAGCTCTCTGAAGTTGCCTGCGGACCAATTACGTCGCTCTAGCTCCAACTTCAGGTGGGATCCAACGCTCTCCGGGATTTTATTGTGTCTTGAGTCGTTGTAATCGACAAATTTCTCGCAGTCCTCGAGGATATTCCAGATTAAGTCATTGATTTCCTGAATTAAATGCCTGTCCAGCTGCACTCCATCGTTACGTACGTAAATGCCTTCTCCCTCTGTTGATTCCTGGTCGGAAATTAAATTATTATTCATGCAGAATTCCGCCATTTTACTCTTACTCCCGTGAACAAATTGGGCACCTTCTTCAATGCTGTTGTCGTTCCAGGAGGTCGACTTTATCCTCCCACCCACGTAATCTTGTGCTGAAGAAGTCAAGTATTTCGAGAAATTGGGAAAATTAGATTTTTTTAATTGAAACCGCAAGATTTAGGGTCTGATGAGACTCGACTTAGAGAAATATCGATCTTAGGGTTACCTTCGAGCAAGATGTAGTCGTAAAAGTGATGATCCTCCAGGGTTTTGGCAGCTGCCAAGCCTGCCATTCCTCCACCTACAATCGCGATTCTAGTCCTGTCCACTCTGCCTCCTTCCCCTCCCTTCGATTCATTTTTTATCAAATCGTTAATGCTCTTGTCCACCTGCTTCAACGAAGACACGAGTCACACATTGGCCGCAATTTGTTAATCTCATTGAACTGTTTCTTTTTTCAGAATAAATTTTATGATTTTCATGAGTCCCGACATTGAATGCCTCTAATAATAATTAGAACATCAAAAGTTGTTCAATAAATTTAGGAAGCCAAAATTTGCTAATATTTTCCGACATCAGGCCCCCTGATCTTCATTATTACCTCCTCGAGGTCAATAAAAAAATACTTACTTCCATAATCGTTCAAGATCTGTATGTATTCCTTTGTTTATTCACTTATGCATTTATTGATTCATTTATTCATCAATTAATTTATCCAGTTATTTATTCATTCATTTCACAGCATTGAATAATGAGCTGACTGATATGACTTAATAAAAAAATTGTGAAGCACTTGCTATCGCTTTGGACACTCGCGCGACCCTCGTTACCGCACGGAAATGGCAGCGAATGCAGTCTGAGAGTCTGCGGGAGCAGCCGCTATTCACAGAACAAATAAATACATTGTATTTGCGTAGCCAATGGAGATACAACAGTCCCTCGACAATTTTATCTGTCCATTCGCATTGGCGAGAGGACTTCGCGGATGGCGATCTCAGCAGCAGAGCACAAAAGTCGGAAATTGGCAGTGGAGAGAGGAAAAATTGGCAGTAGTCCCTACCCGACTCAGGAGGCCATAAAAACTCCCATTCCATTGAATATTCAGCGACTGAACTAATGCTTCAGTCCCAAAATCACCAGAGACTCCGTGACGATGAGGAATTTGGATTGAAAGGATTGAAAGAAGAAATAGATCAAAGACCTGAGAAGACATAAAAACAATGTTTGCCAGGGCCACGGAAAATTCACCAGGAGCTCGAGGATTTATCGATCCACTGTCCCCTGGGGTCGTGGAATGACTGATGTCCCTCGCGAGACGATTTCCGCTGAGGATTCGTCTTCTGCGGACTTCCGGGGGGATCTAACTCCCCAAATGACAGGCTCTGCCCTCCCAAAAACAATATTTTTGCATGTCCACCGCATAATTTTCTCAAAATGTCAGAAAACCTCTCTTCAAATCACTCTCACACTTTATCAATACCCCCCAACCCCTGGACTCTCCAACGACTTCACCGAAGGGTGTTCGTATATTCAGCAGAACCAAATACTAACCTCCACTGAAGTCTCCGCCATTTCATGCGCCTCGCCACGAGTCCAAGGAGTTCTCTGACCCCGTCAACTCCAATTACTCGACTATTTAATTCTTCTCGGCAACAAAACCGTCAGGATTCCCTCCAATGTCAGGGTGACCCTGAAGAATGATAAAACCCGGCTCAATTTCCGCTCGATGAAGTATATCCCGCAGCAGTTCCGAGAGTCTGGTGAGTCACTGCTGGTTCGTCTGCGAACTTTTCGGTTCCGGCCCTCTCCCCTCCATCAGCAGATCCTCAGTCCCTCTGTCCCCATCTCAACCACTCCTCGAGGGCGGCGGTGAAGGCCTCCCACCGCAAGAATTTCGGCTACAACGAGAGCCAGAGGAGAAGAACAAAAAGAAGAAGAAGATGGAGAAGACATCTGTCAGAAAATAAAGGGAGATCATACTTTGAAAATTATTTTAATTCAAAATGGCTACCTTGGTATAAGGACAACAAATTATCCAGGGAAATTATAGTATGTATGAATAGGATTCGAGCAAACTCCGGATACTACTGAAAGACTCATGGCCTCACTTCAAACAGAAGCCTTATTAGCAATATATAATTATTTTCAAAACTGCAAATTGAAAGTCTGATCACCGTATTTATTATATCGTTTTTGTACATGAGGGTAAAAGAAATTATATGTATGGCAATGTATGTTGTGTAAATAACCCTCAGGGGGTAATTAATTAACATCGCTAAATAAACAATTTCAATTGTTGTTTATTCCTCTGGGACTGTGGGGCCCCTTAATCATCATTAATTAATTAACATCACAAACTAAAAATGTTTAATTGTCGTTGGATTTATTTATCAGAACAAGAGATTATGCGAGGAATTACAACTCAGAATTTTCCTTAAATTTATCGTAAACAATTGACTACTCAAATAAACTCGGAATTTCTCTTATGATTACTGGTCAGTCTGAGGCTATTAAAGCTCTCCAGTGCATCCTCGGCATATCAATAACGTCGTCATAGATCATCTCCTTAGCTTACAGAAATTAACAGTAATTACGGTAATCATAGCCACCGGCACAATCACAGGAGTCGTCAGTGAGACTGGTCATTATCGTTTAACTAATAACGTTACAATGAAAAATAAAATACATGAACAGTCGAAAAAAAAGAGTAAAAAACAAAACTAGCATCCTTAGTACTTAATTTGTACTGTAGGTCAGTTAACCGGGACTCTGGGCCCTTCCTCAGGGGGCAACGGGACAATTACGCGAGGCGCGCGCGCTTCGGTTGCGAGCCAGGTATCTCGAAAATGTGATCCCTGTCTCTCTCTGTCGGCAGGGATGGCGCGTTGGGGGGTGGGACGTTCTCGTTGCTCGAGTTCTCCTTCATCAGGTTCTTCACAGCATTCCTCACGACTGCATCTGAGCGAAGCCAGGGATGCGCCAACACTTGAGAAATTGTCTTGCGTTTGGTTGGATCGACTGTCAGCATCGATTTAATCTGGAAAATAATTGATCTATTAAATTGGAGATTATTAATTAATTGAGTAATTGAATTGAGTGGGTTTGTCATTGGCCTTTGACCTTCAGCTCCAGACGTTGAAGTTTTGTTGACCCACACAAGCCCATTGTTGGCAACAGAATTATTTGACCTTCATTTCACCTTCGTGTGGGTGTTTGGAGCCTCAAGATAATTGACCCTCATCATTGAAGACCTTCAAGAACTGGTTAACCCATTTGACCTTCGCTCCAGACCTTCTTAAGAGGGTTTTGACCCTCAAAACTACTGGAACGTCAACTCCAGACCTCCTTAAGGGCTTTTGACCCTCAGAAATAAAGAAAGGCAAGGAGTGTTTGACCCATTTGAGCTTCACCTCCAACATTTGACCCTCAAACCCATTTGACCTTCACTCCAGACCTTATTGAGGGTCTTTTGACCCTCGAAACCAACTGACCGGTAACTTCAGATCTTCTTAACGGTCTTTTGACCTTCAAAAACATTTGACCATTCACTCCTGACTTCCTTGACCCTCGACAAAAGAATTTCGAGGGCTGTTTGACTCATTTGAGCCCTACCTCCAAACTTTAACCTCCAGACCGTTCTACCCAGTAAAAAAAATAAAAATCAATTACTCACCAGATCAATCGCCTCCGGGCTGATCTTCTCGAACTTCTGGGGATGAAACCTGTAGGCCCCTGCCAGAATCTGCTCGTCGAGGGGCCTGTCCGGGTCGTTCTGGGTGAATGGACAGAGTCCGCTCAGCATAACGTAGAGGATAACTCCTAAACTCCAGATGTCCACCTGAGCAGTGTAAACTCCTCTTCCCCGTCGCTTGAGGATCTCCGGGGCAACGTAAAGAGGAGTTCCACAGTAAGTCTTTAACATTGAGGCGGTATCGAGGAACTTGGACATGCCGAAGTCCGAGACCTTGACGAGGGGATACTTCGCCTCGGAGGCTAGCAGAATATTCTCAGGCTTGAGATCCCTGTGGGTGATGCCGCGGCTGTGGAGGTAGCCAACGGCGTCGCAAATCTGCCAGAACATGAACTTCGTCACTCGCTCGGGGAGGCCTCCGTTGCTGGAGATCCTGTCGAAGAGCTCACCTCCCTCCATCAACTCGAGGACGATGTAGACTGTGAGCGGCGTGTCCACTATGTCCTCCATCTTGATGATGCAGGGATGCTGGAGCTCCCGGAGAATGTCCACCTCTCGCTGGATCTTCCTTGGGTCGTGCAGCGGATTCCTCTGGCCTACTTCGGTATATCGACCCTTAGCGATTGATTTTATGGCGAATGTGTTGAAGGAAGACTTGGAGATCACCTTGTGCACCTCACCAGCTGCACCCGAGCCCAACTTCTTGACGACTGTGTAACGACTGCGCAACTCACGGGGGAGGCTCTTGTTCGAGTAGTTGGCCCCGTCGAATGCGAACACTACGTGAAAGTCGGGACCTTCAGCTTGAAATTAACCAGGAGGGCTTAGTCCAGACACCGACACCCATGCAGGAGTTGATGGACGTGCATTTGAGGATTTGGTTGTGGGTTGGGGGAGAGAGAAATCAGTGGGAATGGATCAGGGCGAGCTTTGCCGAGGTATTGTTCAGCAGTTTATGTTGGAATTCGGCACTTCCCCAGATTACAAAATCCACTCTATCTAATTTTATATGCGCTATTGAAAGAAAAATGTTTCTAATGACTTTATTGCTGTAGGGCCCAGCAGAGTGTTTGATGGAAGGTCTTGTAATGAAGTGGGTACTTCCCCTTAATCCTCTAGTCTCTAAGCATGGTCATCCCGTTGGGACCTAATTCCTTCAGGGGGTGGAAATTATATTCCACCCCACATTAAATGAACTCTGGGCATCACTAGCAAGTATGATTTAGTCTTCTGTAAACCGTTGTTGAGAAACCAAGGTACCTCCTGACTGTCTAGAGTCTCTGGATACTTTTAAATACAGTGATTGAATTATAAAGCAAAAAGAAAAGTGTTGTCTTGATATTATTTCAACCCATATCGCAATAGTTTATTTTG
>JAPYZN010001416.1:0-16662 GCA_030522865.1 Psyttalia lounsburyi | reverse complement strand
TCTCGGCCTGATGAGTGAGAGATGATGAGTGAGAGAGATGAGAGGCGCAATAGGCAAAATGGTTACTTGGCCGATACGCTCCCGCGTATCTCGATTGTGCGTGTACCAACGGGAGTGGCATTAATAGTAAAAAAGTGGATGTAAAATACTCCAAATATTCATCAAACAAATTCATCAATAGGTAAAAAATAAAAATTTCTCCCAATAGAACTGGTGTATGCATAAACACTTTTTTTTCGTTTTCTTAAATTTCGACTTCCTACTGGCAACTCCTCCCGTTTTTCCAGCGGTTTCTTTTTTCTTTTTCATTGGGTAAGGGCGAGGGAGAGGTGTATCGAAGGGCCAAGAAATAGGCAGGAAGGATTGTTCAAATATTAATAAAGGGTAGTCTAATTTTGAAATTACCACGGGTGATTAATTTTTGTACCAACGATCAGTTCGTCTTTAGGCTAGCCACCAGGTGGCTTATTTTTAATCTCCTTTGAGACTACAAAATATATTCTTTTTTTCCGAGTAACTGAACTGCGACCCAGGCGACTCTAGTGAAATTTTCACTGTGGATATTTTGTGGAGTGACATTTCCTCATCCCAATATACTACGTCAAATTTCGAATCTAATTATCTGAAAATCCATGAAAGTTGCAAATCAAATCCAATTACTCATAAAAGATTCCGAGAAAAATACCATGCCCTGGTTTTACTGAAAATTTATGACTACTTCTGAATTCTACTCAAAATTCTTAATTTCATTTCCAACAAGTACCGCATTGATCATCGAATATCAACTCTTTCCTAACAGGGTATTCTTTGGGAAGTGGAATAGGTAACCAACACGTGACGGACACATCCGACGTTTCGACAAATGGCACTGATTGTGAGAGAACAAATCACCTCATCCAGTGTGTGTAAACTTCACATGGAAGCTGTCTAGTACAAGGTGGAGGGAGTTGATGGCGAGAAAAGCGAAGGAAAGGAGGAGGAAGGGGCGGAGGGTTAAAATTGTGATCCAAATGCGGAGGCCTTGGTACATGCCACCGCCACGGGCTGCTTACGAGTTTTCCCGGGATGTTTCTAGATAAGAGGAGCGAAGAAGGGTGGAAAAGGGGTGAGAGAAAGGGAGCTAAGGAGGAAGGCAAGAGGGACGAAGAAAGGTGGGATGCGTCTTGCGTGAGTTAGGGTTGCCCAACTTGAATAATGCATGTGTCGAGCTGTCTCGGTTGTGTTCTCTATATTCTCACCACTGTTGCCAACACACGAATCTACCCACGCGTGCATTCTTGTCTCTGTTTACTCGGTAATCTTGTATACCGTTTGGGCTATGTGACACGGAGAAAATAAAGGCAAGAAAATTTTGCACCCCAACCAAAGTTTCAGCAATTGTCTTTTTTGTTTTTCCGCTATTTTCTACCCTGTTTTCAACTCGTTTATTCCCTTCACACATCGATAAGTGATTTTTTTTCGAATGATTATTGTTTTTCGCGCGTTAGTTTATTCTGAAAGTTCTCGTTCCATTGTTGGGTTTGATGATGTCAGGTCTGATCACAGATAACGAGCAAGCTGCCGAGCTGCCAATAATTCCGATAGTCGATGTCACTCACCCCCTTTATCAAAAAAACCTCTCCAGGAAATAATCCGATAGAAATGATGCTGGATCTGGATACTCACCTGAAACAGATATGTGAATTCTTTTTTTAGGAATTTGTGTTTAATGCGGTTGCGATACGGGTTAATGGTTAATGTGGCGCAGGCGTTCCTCTGAGTTTTCAGAAATATTTTAAAATCTACGAGAGATAGCGGGATTTTTATGAATCCTTTTCTGTAGAGGCAATTGAGCGCTCCAGAAAAGGTTATTACAAAAATGTTATTGTCGGGTATAGGTTCTGAGTTACTCTTTGAAAATTGATCAAGAATCAAACTTGACGTCAGTCAATTTTTTTATATTAAATTTAATGAAGTTAGTGGGTATTCTTGCCCTCGGCAATCTATATGCGAAAAAATAGTATTCAAGTATATCTAACTACTACAATGAATTTTTCTGCCAAACTGAGTTAATTTAATTCATGGTACTAAAATTAAGTATAATCAAGAATAGAATTGAGCTGGACTTAAATTCGTACATTAGTTGATGGGGTGACAGGTATTCTATAACTCTTGTGGGATTCACATCAGGGTAGATGCGCAATATTGCTCGCGCATTCATAGTTTTATATAGCAAAAATAAATTTCGAAATTTTCATACCAAGTGGGGATTATATTCATATACGGCTGTCAGGAAATGAGGTCATTACAGAAATAATGGGGGTTTACATAAAAATGTGAAGATATCGGGTGAAGGAACATTAAAACAATAGGTGTTAAACGTATTCACCTTCGGCTATGGGCACAATTACCTGGATTTTGGTTGTTCGTCGCTCAGCCTCGTTTTTAACGAGCGATAGGCCGTCAAAATTCGGGGAATCTTCGAATTGTGCGGAGAACAGTGCACAAGAAATCAAATTTTGAATTTCGAGGGAAACATTTCGAGGGTTCCTTAAGTGCTCATGGTGAGAATCCAGTGTCGCACCCTCACCAAACTGATCTTTTCCCTTGGTCTTTTAGATGGTTTAACTCATTTCGGAGAATTTTATGCTCAATGGAACTCAATTTTTTCAAAATTTTCGTACTGACAGAAGGAGGAGGACAGATCGAGGAGTTGGAGGGGTTGACTGTGTGAGGGATCATGGTGGATGATTTCTATCATAATCTGTGTTTATCCGTTATCTGTGTCTGTGTCAACATGTGTTGCCTTTGGGACCAGACATGTCCACGTTCATGCCGTTGGTCCCGGGTCACGCAAGAAGTGGTGAGGTAAGCGATGTTCTTGAACCCGTAACTTTTGACCTAATGCTTTCCGACAATCCTGGTTTACACATTTGTGATTCACAGCATAGAATTTAACCGTACACCAAATTCCAAAAATCTAGGGCGGAGGAGTGGATAATGCTAAGTGCTGGTAAGGGTTAGAGTACCTTATCACCCGTTGTATTGAGTATACAAGAATTCATATAATTTTTTAACATTTTAAACCTTCCGATGGAAAGGTGAGGGGTAGGTTCCGTAGATCTAGCCAAGTATCACAAAATTAATAAGTTTTTTACCTTGCAGCAATTAATTCCTTTAAAGCGACCAGATTTAAAATACTACACGAGTTATGTCCTACAAGATAATTTCAAAAAAATCAATATTTGCCACAGTTTTCGTGGAAAAGCATTTGAAATGGTTTGTTATTTGAACTATTTACCAAAGAATGAATTTTCAACGAACGTGACAGGTTGATTTTATACTGACAAGGCAATTATTGAGAAGGAATTGATACAAATGTTCCATTTGTCAAGTCTGAGATGAAAATCTCATAGAATGTGGAACGATATGAATTGATGGGTGGGTATACGTAATAATTCAAGTTGTGAAACTTTTGAGTTTTTAACTGAGTGGCTTTCAAACTTTTCCATCGTATCGAACAACGGATATAAGAGAGAAGCTGGCATGTGGATCAAGGGATGTACAGTGCCATCCACTGGAGAAAGAAGGAAAGGAGGAGGCCAAAGTCGATTGCCAAACTTTTTTGCTATCCCTCGGAAAGCATTCTCGGGGCTTTAACAGTTTTATACGCGAGTTATACCGTAGAAGAGACTTAGGATATCCTCTGCAGCTCGTATCGATCCCATTTGCAATAATTTGTCGATTTTGCCGTCGATTCGATAGATTTCGACAGAAACTTCAAAAGTATCTATAAGTGTCTAAGTGTATAAGTTCAGAATTCTGCACCTCTTGTAGTGAAATCACTAGAAACTGTCATCTACTCTTTGTCAATGTCTTTATTCAATATTTTTTCTGTTCTGGGTCTCATTCATTCATCGAAGTGAATTCAGTTGTCTATCGGAACATTACCTTCACATTTTAATGTGTCAATTTCCTTTCTACATTCAGAGATAGAAATTATATTTTTGCGACCTGAACCACCAAACGAATAGAGTTTGGATGCTCTGTTTATCAATCGGAAAGTCATAGAACAATAACAGAGTGGGGAAATGTCTCGTTAAAATTACAGGATAGTTGAATAACATTTTCATTGAACAACAGAGGCCACCGGGGTTCCAAGTCAATTATCGATAACGACGGGTATTATTCTGGGGAAATTCTGTACCTACCCGCCCACACGTTACCCACACCACTGACCCAACGTAACGACTCATGCACTATGGCGCTCTCGTTTCTCTCGAGTCTACGATGTTACTGTGATTCCTAACGGTCGATATCTTGTACTAATGCTGTGGTTTTTATATTCAATTATCACTATCGATTGAATTTTTATTGCTCGATATTTTCAATTAAGTGACAGGAGTTTAATTTCTCCACTGGGGATTACCACATATTTATTATCTTCTCTGTTGCATTCTCATATTTGAACCGAATAGTAAAATGGAACAAAAAGGTGTGAAACTAGAATATAATTATGGGTTTTATAAATTGATGTAGCGAAATCCGTTTTTTAGATAAACGAAAATATTGTGGGGAAATAATTCAATATTTTCCGATGACTGATTCTTTTACCAAATTTGTGGCCACGCATAATACAACCAGAGAACGTGTATATTGAAGGGGTACGGCTATGGACAAATACGCGTGAATTTCGAACTGGACCCCAGCTCCTGTATATTTTGGGGACGTCTGTGAATAATCAGCAATCAGCCGGCACCACAGAGTCCGTACAGAAGCGGGCCAACAAACTCTGTACACATATCAGAGAGAGGAATTTCATGCAAATTTCAAAATCTACAAATCTACAACTTGACAAATTCAGGACAAAACTACCAGTGCTAACGAGACAATTTGCATTCACATTTTATATTGAAGATGGGATCTTATAACTGACGATAAACTAAATCCAGAAAAAAGGATAGGATGTTGCATAAAATAGCAAAATAACAGCTGATGGCCCTCTCTTATGATATACTTAATCCTGCGCGAAATTTCAGCTGTTTTTGTTAGGTTCAATCGAAGAAATACGATTTAGAAAGTGATAGAAAATTAACATTTTGCGGTCACTTTTATTTCTCCTTAAAACATTAAAAACCATCAATCGACTTGAATACAACAATTTTTATAAATTTTACTAGTTAATTTTTAGTCACTCACAAGTAATGGTGGCTTTAAAAAATCGTATCAGCACTCATTGAATTATCAGGCTTAAACTTTGAGGACGACAATTTAGAGGCAGCTTTTGATTCTCCGGTTCACCGTCATCCAATCCTAAAGTGTATACGGATGAAACAGCAACGCCCAGGAAATACACACGACATAAACGCCCAATGTAAACATGCAGGAGAGCCCACAGGAGAGAGACACTAATTCGACCGAGTCTTCGCTTCGATAAATCGCTAGTGCCCCCTGTATTTTCGAGGCTTCAAAATACGAGTGTACGGGATTAACATGGATCCTTGTAGACGAAGGCCTTGATGGGAGGTAACGAGAAGTGCAAACGTTAGATACATCATCCCTGCATGTTTGAAATCCTGGATACATCCAAACCCTAACTGTTATATGACATCATGAGGAACGCGAGTTGCCTCTTTGCCGATTCAATTAACGTTCATACTGTGGCCTTTTCACTTGCGAACTGCTTTCACGTAGAGTTAACAGGCACTCGAGTGAAATCTACGATATTCAGGGAGTATTCAAATGGAATATATGTTTTTAATAAAAAATATTAAATTAAAAAATTTTTGGGTTTAGAAGACGAGTGTAAAATTCGAAATATATATTTATTTTTCGTCGAAAAACGAAGGATCAAAAAAATTATGAATTCAGAGTCAATGTAAAACTGAGAATTCTGATAAACTACGAGTATCTAGAAATGTTTTATTAAAAATAACCATATTGGATGAATACCCCAGGGTGAACTTATATGAGAATGCCAAACAAGAAGAAATGAGATGAAGTGGCAAGTAATTATACACAGTAGCTTATAATGCACAGGAGTAACATTGATACACAACATTTTTTTTGAAATTTGTGGTAAAAAATGTTATGTCCTTTTAGTACAAGTTTCCATGTTATAATATCAAACACCGGAAATTGTCCTTGAATAGAGAAAAATTGTTCTGAATTCTAAAATTTAGATAGATAGAATGCATCCATTCTGAAAAATATCATTAATATAAAGATACAAATATTCAAATGTTCAAACAAAAAAAATATATATATTAACCATTTACTGACAGTAAATATTCCTCTATTAACCTATACCATAATAATCAAAATAGTTCCTCTTAAGATTGATATATCTTCTCATATAACGTTTTTTCTACTGATGCCCGTGAGAGGTGATTTCAGTGAGTGATGATCGCATTGAATTTTGAATATGTGGAGATCCCGAGATTTGACAACCCTACAACAGACCCTCGGAACATTCTGCTAACAAAACGAATCTACTGTAATTTATTTGTCCGCCTCTGATAGCAGGTTTGCTCATTAATTTTCAAATGAGAAACATGAAAGGGTTAGTAATCTACTAAATCTCGGGCTTTAGAATATCTAATCAGAGTGACAGATTTTCGACAAATCTATCGAGTAGTTCTCTAACACGGGAGTAACCGAAAATAAATGGTGAACGCTGTCGAAACAACTGTTCTCTTAATCCCACGGGTGCAACCGGATAAATAGGCGGGAGCGATATTCTCAGCGGGCCTTTATCTCTCTGTACAGAGAGTCTGTCTGCCGATTACTTCAACCAGGCAGTGTAGAATCGAATGTGGCGTTTATAATGGTCGGACGATCGAGCCGATTAGACGGTCGGGAGTGGGGGGTCACTCAATGGAAAAAAAAGGAAAAAACCAGATAACCCTGACACGAACAAATAAAATGAAAGAAAAAATAAACATGAAGTCCTGTTTGGATCTCACTCTCTATCGAACATAAATAGATCCATCAATGAGTCCAACCTCTGCAGGGCACTTTAGCCCCTGCCATCATTCCATCTCTACCCTTTGGTCCCCTCCGATCCTTTCTCATGGGCGTAAGGTTGTGGTGCTGGACCCCAAGGCTGGATAATTGACAGGCTCGTGCTCAAGTGGGCCCCTCTCAACTCTTCGAACGAATAATTGGTGATGCTATCTTGGATTGGTACCTTACACGAATCGTGAGCACGAAAATACGATACACTCTTTTTGAAACCCCACCTTGTTCTCTACCATTGGGGATCAATTTCTCGAGTTTACATGAATTTAACTTGACGCTAACTTGATTACTTTATCTTACGAATTTAATTTGAAAAAAAAAAATAAACATGGGGTATAAAATTATAGGGCATGGCGTGCCTGACTCTTAATTTTAAAAAAATGTATAGGGTAGCAGATTGATTCACAGAGGCAAATAACTTTCTGTGGTTCCGTAACAAGAATTTGTAACATTCTGCTATTTTATAACTCAGAGATTATAAATTTTAGGAATTTTGCATGGTTTCCTTAAAATTCAAAATGTATGTGTTTAATGCAGCATATGCCAGGCTGGAACTGTCTTCTGAATAGAGAAATATAGTATAAAGTAATTGAACTTGCCTCTTCGAGGCAATTTCTGTAGTTTTTATTAAACATGGAATATACAATACCAAAACACATATTGGTATGACTTCTGGAATATTTTTATATGAAATAATGCTTTAAAAAATGATCTTCAATAAAAATAATTTCAACCATTTTACTTGACTGTGGGCTTCGACATTCGTTAGAACTTGAAATAATCCATCCTCCCCCGAAATCCATAGAATTCAGAATATCCATCATATTTTTGAAAACAATAAACTTCTATTTGTCATAAACATCTGTTTAGAATTTACAACTCATAAAAAGTAACTCACCCCAAAATCCCTCAGTAAAATAATTACATGGATTTCGCAAACGATAAAGCGTTGAGCAGGTTGTGCAGTTAAAGTTAAAAGATATCTATTCCCATGTACATCCCCGAGTAGTAGAAGAAAGAGAAAGCGTGTGTGAGACGTTCTCAATGTAGAAATACGGAGAAAACTTGGGTATAAAGTAAGAAAGGGAGACGAAATAACTCGACGTAGCAGCTGGTGCAGCATGCGCCCTAAAGCAAGTACATCAAAAGTTCGGATTGGTGCCCGGGAGCTGCGAGCCTTTACTTTCCGCGAGACCATAAAACTGTTGAGTGTAGAAATGCAATGTTGAGGAGATAGTGGCCTTGTGTGTATGTTGCTGAGGTACTGAGGAGGTATATCTCTTCTCCTCTTTGGCCCTCTGCCTGTCCTTCATTGTCCTACTGTTTCATCCTCCTTTGCTATCTACTGTTGGGGGCGAGTTGGGAGGAGGCTACCTCGGCCACCACAGAGTGAAAGAGAGATGAAGCGATACTGTGGTTGTGGAGTGCATCGGCCTTTGGCAAAGTCCCTAGCTATCTTGTGGCAATTTTGTAAGTGGATCCTCGTTATCACGATACTATGGAGTTGAGCCGTCAAAGTAAGCCACTACGCAACGATGGGCTTTGGTTTGCTGAAAAAAAATTGGTCAAATATTTGCTGCCATGTGGAAACATGGGAAATCTTTTTTTTAAGGGCTTCATTCGCTTTGATGCATTTTTAGGAGAGGGGAGAGGATAAAATGATTATGCAAATGTTTGACAGGGAAATTTGGCATAGAAGACACTGGTTGACTCGCATGCTGAGAGGATTGCTGATTACCGTTCAGTATTAAGTAATATTGAAACTGAGTATCAATATTAATATTTATCTATTTCTCCATGTCTATTAATATTTCTATTTCACTACAAAAATCATCAAGGCGGAGCTCACCACTTCATTCAAGTACCAGAAATTTTTCATAGAAAATGTTAGCGATTTTTTCCGATTTCTTCTTTATGTACAAAAGTCAACCTAAGAAGTATCATCAAAATCTCATCTTTTTATATAATTTATGATTTATTTTTCTATATTGACATATTCTGGAACTTATATTGAATACCAAAAAAATATCCCTTAAAGAATATTAAAATTTGTTGGGCAAACTATGTTTTTACGAGTTGAAAAAAAAAGAAAAATTATGATTTTCTATAGACAAAGCGAAATAAAACTTTGAGTCGGTGCTTTTATTGCAAATTCAATTATAACGTAAATGAAGCAGTAAAATTTCGCTTGTTCCCCTGTTCGTGTTTGCACAGGTCAAATTCAATAAAATTAAACATTTGGATTATAATGACGAATTTGATTTATTAGCTTATGCGTATATTATTAGCTTATATATATATATATAACATTTTGTGTCAATCAATTCTGTACATCCGGACATGAAGCGATGAAGATTTTGATTTACTTAACTTTCTCCGTTATTTAACAAGTTATTTTCCTACAAAGTCGCGGGGTGGGGAGAGGAGGGGAGAATAAGATAAATCATAATTAATCGTCAATATAATCGTCACCCGATTCACTAATGGCATTTAGATCAATCAGGTATCGTGTTCACGCCAGCAAAACTCGCTTCAAAATGGGCGAAATATGGAAAAATTATTTCCTTTATTCCATAGTTACTATAGGGACTAAAGAGGTTCTGTTTTGTCCTATTCTTTGTTATTTCTTTTTGACATAAATAATTAATTTTTAAAAAATCATCACGATTTGGCAATACTTGTCATATTTGAAAACGTAGTGAGACGTCTTCCTTAAAAGGAAATAGTCAGTCTCATAAAATCATATTCTGAATGCAAAATTCCTATCCTTCCAACGTCGTAACAAATTTCCCTCTGCTGTACTTGAAGACACGATAAAAACGTAAGAGGAAAATAAATTTGCATCCTGATTCGATTGGCCAGGGGTCGACGATGCGATTACGAAAGGAAAATGTGAACTTCCTTTCTATCGAAGATTGCTCAACCTCGCAGCGTTATACACTCCATAGTCCATGGAACATCAGAGGACGGAAGATTCTCTCTCTCTCCCTCGTTCCTAGTAACACTGAAAAAGAGATCCACATTCTCAACTGCGCGTGGCCTCTGCGGGGGACATGAACCACCTGCCAAGTTCTCAAGAAACAAAGGATAAAAAAAAACTGAAAGTGGAAAGGGGCCCGAAGACGAGACGATAAAAGACGCTGAGGTACATGAAATTGAAATGGCGAAATCGGATCACCGAGGTGGCGCTGGCTTGCTGTTGTTGGCGAGGGAGTGGAGGAAGAATGAGAGGTGGATGAAATGGCAGGAGTTGAAAAGAAACAAAATGGTAGACAGTGAAGACGACAAAGTGCTACTGGAGAACGGGGATACATTGAGGCTAATCCCTTTTCTCCCACTTCCCAGTCCTTACTTTTACCCCACAGTATAGTCGTTAGGAATAATCGTCCCTCAAAAATAGCTTAATTATTCAAAACCTTGGAGTAGAAACGTCGAGATCCAATCCCCTTGTATCTCCTCGGTGCCCCTTCGTTGCTTCCCATCTACGATCCGTTTAATTAATTCTCTCGGGATTATCATCTCAATTGCGGAAATGGAGAGAAGTTAAAATTTCGTTATGTTTAAAACCACAACGATGCTTCGTCATAAAAATTCAAACTTCGAATTCCTTGAAATATCATTAGTCTCGGTTTATCACAGTGAAACCTCAGTATTTGAAGACTTTCATAACAATTTTTAGACATTCTGCACATTAATAAAAAGGATTCTAAAGCTGCAGTGAAGGAATACAGACGAACTTCTCTTGCGTTTTTTTGTTTAATCCTGGAGATAACCATGCGTTTAATTAGCCGACTACCAGTCGCTATGGAGTATATAATTGGCTGGGATTCAAATACGCGTGCAATCAGTCCAACTCGACGGTGATTCAGACACCGGGAAAAGGAAGAGTGGAGAGGTAGAGCATCAATGGGAAAGAAAAGGAGAAGAGACGTATAAAATAGAAAAAAGCAAAATGAGAAAAAGTTGGGATTTTTTTCTGGCGCTCTACCTCGCGCTCTATCTCCGCACTTTCCTTTGACAATTTTTTATTCTATTATTACTATTATCATTATTATTATTATTCTTTTTCATTATCCACCAGTGACTTTTCAATGGATATCACCACTGTGGCCCGGAAACAACGCAGCGCATAGCCTGATCCGTCTACTACCGAGGCACTCAAATATCCCTACGGCAAGAAGAGAAAAGGGACGAGGAGGAGAAAAAATTGTAAGCGAATGAAGAGGAAAGGGAGATACGGAAAAACGCAAAAGTCGAAGACGTTGGCTTTGAGAAGAAAAAAAAAGGCGCAGTTAAAAAAAGCAATGCTACGAGGTACGCTCATTAAAAGAAACTTTTCGCGTATACCACCGAGCCGCTTTGCGGCTGGATGCCACGCTGATGGTACTCTCCCTAAAAATTTACTTTTTTTTCCTTCTTTACTCAGGTCGAAAGGCTCTGACATATTTATTTCACTTCTTAATGAGTTCAGAACGCGCGCATTCGGTCGCGCGCGAATTTTTCTCCGTACGGAAGCGTACCTCTCCTGGATTCACGAGGCGAGAACATTCACTCTCGACCCTCGCGCTCTTCATCTTCCTGGTGGGTTCCTTTCATCATCTCTCAACGCAGTATACACACGTGGAAAACTCTTGACGCGGTTTTGCATTTTTTTTTCTTAAAGCCATTTTTCTGTGTTTTTTTCTTCATAAATGCAATCACGTTTCGCGCGACGTAAAACTCAAGAGCGTGGGAAAAAGGTGAAAAGCGGTCTGGACCATGGTCTCAGTTTATACGCCTTGCGCTTTTCTCGTATTTCCCTCCCAGACTCTTTTGAGAAGGATGTGGTAACCAATTCATGCGAAATACGGACTTTGACGTTAAATTTAAATAACATGACTCTTTTAGTTGGAATATTTTGTATTTAGAGTATGTTAAACAAGTTGGGGTTTAATTTGGTTTTTGTAATTCTAGAAAACTCTTTTTTTATTACGATGCATGAAAATATTTAACAAATGTTGAACCTTCCTTGAATCACGGTGAATATTTGGATGGTGTACAAAAATCGCTAAGAATCAAGGAAACATAATAAGATCGAACAAAAAAATAATATACCACATTGAGAGAATGAGAATGTTTTTTGTCAGGTGAATGCCTTTGTTTGTATTAAGAAACTTATGGCTCGACAATAAATCCCATCTTATTCTGGGACAAGAAGAATTCGCATTCAACATGCAATTTTTAACTTTCCGATAGGAAGTTATTTTTGTCTTGATTTTCCTTGAACAATTTCAAAAGTGGAAAGAGCACTAAACACTTGTCTGAAAAAATGAACAGCTTTGGTGATTCTCCACTACCAGAAAGCTATTCCGTCATGGTAATTGAGTGTTTGAAGCTAACAATATTCATCCCGAAAATTCATAGAAAATTGTCGCCGATGTTATGCATTTACTGCCAATCGCAGTCGAACAGCTGAAGAAGAGCGGTAAAACTGAAGCCCCCATCGGTTGTTCATTTACGCCGATGGTTCTTTTCTCTTTCTCTCTCATCCATACCAGAGCTCGCACAGTTGGGATTTAATTACGGGATTCGTCCCGAGAGCGAAGCGCATGGCGAGAGAGGGTGATTCACCGAGTGGAGAAGGGACACGACACTCTGGTCGTGACGAGAATATATTTTGCTTGGGAAAAAAATTATTTGGAATGAAAAAAAATTCAACGATAACGAGCCAGTCTGGCCCGACTGTTTTGGCGACAGGTGTAAATAACAAAGTCTACGATAGAAAAAGCAAACAGATGCAACACAATATTGGATATGAATAGTCAATTTCAAATATTGCTATTCATTTGTAAATTAAAAATTAATTATTTTTATGTAATATGGATTTCATTCACAATTTTTGTTTTAAAAGGAGAATAGACGAAATCGATGAATGTGGACGCATATGGGAGTATGATGATATAGCGGAGTGATGAAAAATGGCGAGAGTGAAATCACCGGAATGAAATGCATGGATTTGTTCAGCCCCGGGTGTATACATCGATGGATCTGGCATAGACAGGTCGTGATGGATTACCAGCATCCCATTTTTTTTTCTCCTATTTCGCCTTTCGTCAAATTTATGACAACACTTTTCTTCCCTCTTTACCTTCAAATTACATTCGTCACTGTAATATTTTAGTTCGTCGAAAAAAACATCCATGAAAAAATTCATTAATTTTTGTATTGGAAATGTGTAAGTATCTTTTCAATCATCGGATGTTTTTTGCGAAGGAAATGAACGTCATTCCGTTAAAGAAAGCACAATCCCTTCCTCGTATACTACCTACCTTTTCCTCTCCTTCCTCTTCGTCTACTTTTTTATTCTTTCTCAAAGAAGAAATAAACTTATATTTATTTTTCCTCAACCACTCACCTTCCCTTTTTCTTACTTAATTGATAAAAAATATCTACAAGAGTACCGAAAATGCGTCCCCGTAGACCGCCACTGGGTGTATTTTTTTACCGTTTGCAGTACAAACGTGAGAAACACGTTGGACACACAGTCAACCAATTCAATGGATAGACGGATACAGATGTGTGATCCTTGTAGTGACAATCGTCAATGGTAACTTCTACCAGTTGAATTTCTTAAAAGGAGTATTTCTGTACGAGGTGTAGTTCGCAGTACACCCTAAAGTGCCCGGAAAATCGTACAGCCTGAGGTTATTTGCTTCGCTACCCCATAACTCTGTGAAATCACCACTCTCCACCCAAAAAAAAAAAGAACGAAACAAGAGAAAAAAACAAAAAAATTATGATTTTTGTCTCTGATTTCGCCTCTCACTAATCAAATCCAATGATCGTATGAGGATGACAGCAACGATACGATATAAATAATGTGATCATGCGCCTGTTACATACCGAAAAGGGAGGCCACTCACGCTCTCCATAGATAATCATTATCAGCCATAAATACGTGAGGATAGTGAGGTTATACCTCAGGCGTTCAATCCATAGCATAAAGGGCGCCAGTTATCACACATTGTACACGGGGCGCGTTCGTAATCGTTAAATTGCGTGACCATTCCCGTTCCTCCGGTTATATTCAAGAATCTACCTCCGGCTCACAGCATTTTGCAGGTGAAAGAGCACACATTCAACCCAGAAGTTATTTTAACCTGGTGAATCTGTTTGACCCTATTTTCCGCCGTTCGTGTTTATGTATTTTTGATTATTTCTTCGCCATACGGATTCATCAGGATTTTGTCGGTTCCGATTGTCTGTCACGAACGCCACTGGCCGATCAGTCACACACGATGAGCCCCACTGAATCGTTTGGCATCACATACGTTCGAGTTTTAGTACCTCCAGGCGGGTTTTCATATAAAAAACATAAATTTCTGAAATGACAAGCAGAATCCATTCTCCTTCCAAAACGTGACGTTTTCCAGCTTTGTCACGTTATGTACCCCAAAGTTTTATTTTTTTTTATTCACTTTTCTGTCATTAATATTTCATCTGAAACCTGTATACTTTTTTTTACCGTCTGTGATATTATCGAGGATGATCGATCGTGAACTAGGTAGGAGATTATCTGGCATTGAGCGGCACTGGGCTTGGTGAGACTACGCGTAAAGAGGTGGCTGGAATAAATGATGACAGTTCACGGTGGGCGACGCGCTACTACGTCCTGAGGTATCTCAGGCTATCACCGTTACGCGGAGGGCTACCGTTTCTCTTGAGCATGGTAATACCGTCTTTGTGAATTGGTCGTTCTCCAACCAGTTCTAACTGAGGAGCTACCGTAATGTTGTAAGTACTTTATCTGTGTCGAACGGAATTGTTCAGAGAAATACGAATTTTAGGTAGTTCTTGGAAGACCTAAGAGTGGATGTTAATGGCTATTGCAGATTGCGAGTTTGAAAAGGGGAAGGATATAATAATTTTCAGGAATAAATTGTGAAAATCAAAATTAACTGTGGAATAGATGAGTGATGCAAAAAAAGTATTATACATATGAACAGTTATTCATCGGGAAGGTTATCGGAGCGGTCCTGCAGGACGCCAGTACAGTCGAATAATTAATGAAAATTGTAAATAAATCGCTGAACAGTTTCTCTACCATGATGCGAGAGGAAAAGGATAATGCTGAGGAGATTCCCCGATTATTCGTCGATTGAAAATTTTGTTCCCGCCAGAACATAGGCACTATAAGTTATTTAGGTGAAACAAAACGAGAATCAGGAAAACATTTTAAAAAACACCAAAAAAGGAAGCAGTCAAATGTTTCTATATAAGTTTTAGCTTCAAGGGCGTTCTAATCTTTCTCACGAGATATCTGAGTCATGAAAACCTATTTGTAAAAAAGAGGCCTGGGAAAATAAATTCCTTGTGGAAATAAGTATGATTTTACCCAGGGACCTATTTCGCAATTTTTCATCCTTGATTTATGGTTCTGAATGAACAGCAGAAGAACATCAACCGCAAAAGTATAGTGAATTTTCAACATTGGCTTAAGATCCGTCGTTTAGGAATCGTTACGTCTTGAGTTACAGAGAAATTTCACCTGCACAATCGGCGGTTTTGCGTGACTCCCGAGAATTGAATTCTTACCGACAGTTTTTCGCCTTTTTTGTCGTTTCTTGTCAACCTACATACTTGGCGATATCACAGACCGTTTATGGTGAGGAATATCGCTGACGCTGAATGGGTTTTCTATTTCTCGGGTTTACGGTAACAGGGTAATATGCATTCTTCTTCCAGTGTGGAGAGACACATGACTTTTTTCATGGTGCTCACGTCATCACAGTATAATCTGATATCAAGATTCGTGGTGAAACATTCTTTCTCTTAACCATTTGCACGAAAATGACACGAAATGATTTCTTTTGAGCATTTTTTTTGCAAATGTCTTGATATTTAGAAAATTTAGGGAAGGTTATCAGATGATGCTGAGAGAAATTTATGCCAGAGAATCGTTCTTCGGAAAAATTTTTCTCAGAAAAATGTCACTCAGGAGTGACTGTAAAAAATGGTATGAATTCAATGAATTAACCTGAAAATGGATGTCTATCATCATTGTATGAAGCGCCTCTTTCGAAGAGATCAATTCGTAGTACCGCTATTGTATATTGATGTCGGCACCATATTTAAAGTACGAAAGAAAATTTTTTGGTCACCAACCAGCGGCCATGTTGTGCCGCCTCATTTCTTTAAAGTGGCCGGAAAACGAAGAAAAATAAAGGGATGGAATGAATTAGGTGGGATTGATCTCTTTGGAAGTGGTGTTTCATACAATTATAATGCAAGTTCACTTACAGGTAACTTCGTTTAATCATACAATTGTATTTCGCACCTGTTCCTCGAGATCAATTGGTCGATGTTAAAATTTTTTTTTGTTGTATTGAAATATATACATATAAACTGATATAGAAGTACAATGTACATTCCATTCAAATATTATGGAACATGAAAGAGAAACGTAAGATGTATTTTTACTCTAAACCCGATCAGAAATTTCGATCAGGGTCGCATGTGGGCCTTATGTTTTTGCCTGACTCGAAATGTCAGGACCTTCTACGGCATTGATTGCTGTGGCTCATTAGGCCCTCGTAAGGTTTGTGGCGCAAAGGCTACGTGGGGCCCTGATCAGGATGTCTTTATAAGGCACCCATAAGGACCTCCTGACGGGTGCTCCGCAAA
>JAPYZN010001415.1:0-16663 GCA_030522865.1 Psyttalia lounsburyi | reverse complement strand
AATTTTATGCCACGAGGCCTGGAACCGGCTAAATTAGGCACAAGGCGCGAAGCGCCGAGTGCGTAATCAGCCGGTTTCAGGCAGGAGTGGCATAAAAGAATTATTCGAACGCTCATTCACGAACTTATCTGGGAGCGTTTTTATCTGCTTACTTTTTAGGGCTTCATCTATGATATTGCACCAGCATTTGGGGCGCTCATTGTCTTTGCGGAGCATCGTTATTACGGTGAGTCACTTCCGTTCGGAAACAAATCATTCTCGAGTGTGGAAAACTGGGGATACCTGACGTCCCAACAAGCGCTCGCCGATTATGTCGACCTGATTGAATTCCTTCGTTGCAATGCTTCAATGAAATACAGTCCAGTGATAGCGTTTGGCGGCTCATATGGGGGAATGTTGAGTGCGTGGATCCGCGTGAAATATCCTCACGTTGTTCAGGGGTAAATGAAATTAAAAGTCACGATATGAATTCAATCTCGCAGAACTTACCCTCTAATTCCTGATATTTTGCCAGTGCTATATCTTCATCAGCCCCAGTATTCCAGTTTTACGGTGTACGCGACTGTCAGCCCTACTTTCAAGTTGTAACGTCAGCGTTCGAAGCGGTTGACTCTCAATGTCCCAAAATGATTCGCCAGACCTGGGGTGCGATAGACAATGTAACATCGTCTGGTATATCAACAATATCTGTAATAGATGCATTTGAATTTTGTATTTTGAAAATTTAAATTCACTTCAAGGTTAAAATATTTACGAAATCTTTTCGTACATGAAAGAAGGGAATTTTCTCTAGTTTTAAGAATTATTTCTCAGTGATACTCTATACAACGATCGCAACAAACTTTTTTCATGTCACTCATAATTATTTACAGATGAGGGCCGGAAATGGTTATCAACAAAATGGAAACTGTGCACCCCTTTAACAACCAAAACCCATACTGCCCAATTGAAAAGGTGGTTGCAGCGTCGTTACACATCCCTCGCAGTGACGAACGATCAGTATGCCCAGTCATCGTACGCGTCCACACAAATTAACGTAAGAAATATTTCCTCCGATCCAGATGAACCCTTCCATCTGAAGGAAGCCCTTCTTCTTTCACATTTCAGGAAATCTGCGCCCATTTATATAATAAGACTGACGATTCCGACATCTCACTTTTGTCGACATTAGGATTAGCGACGAACAACTTTTTATATTTTGACGGCGACTGCATAAGTATTGCAGACGAACCTATTTTGGATCAGCAATGGAACTATCAGGTGTGCACGGAATTGGTGATCAATCTTTGCACAGATGGAGTACGTGACATGTTCAATCCTGAACCGTTCGATTTCGAGGGATTCTCCGAGGAGTGTCAGAGAAAATTCGGCGTCAGGCCACAACCGGGATTGGCCTGCAAGATCTACGGATGCTCGGATTTCAGTGCAGCTAGTAATATTGTGTTCAGTAATGGATTGCTGGACCCGTGGCATGTGGGAGGAGTTCTCAAGAACGTTTCTGATTCGGTAATCGCTGTGATTATTCCAGAAGGTGCCCACCAGATCGATCTGGCCGGCAGTCGTCCGGAGGATCCCCCATCTGTAATTCAAGCGCGGAATGTTCACAGAACTTTTATTTCAAAATGGATTCAACAATATCGGGAAAGCCCCGTGCGCGCCGCACTTGCCAGTGATTAATGATTATTCACTGAATCCCTGGAAGAAATTTAACGAGTTTTTCCTTCCGTTTTTCCCCCGCTAAGACATTCGTAATAAAAATATAAAGTATGAGTTGGAGTAAAAGATACGAGAATCAATAAAACAAAATCCAGATATTTTTCACACTTCACAGGCAATCATCGAACGCAAACTGGATCCAATATTTATTTATCAGCACGAAATGCATGAAAAAATATAGAAATTTTGGAAAATTTAATTTGAGTATTATATATTGGGCATGATTTTTGTTCAAATTGGTTTCCCGTAATTTAGTTGGACATAGTTCATAAGTAAAAATTACAAACAATGTCGCCTAGCGCGAAGGCAGGGTAGAGCTGTTGCTTTTAATAAAAATTTGCAACTGTGGACTTTCGCATAAGTCGATTAATCCACACGTCTCGAGCCTGATAAATAAAACTGAGTGACTATTAATTTCCCCACGATTTCATGTATGACATTGATCCAATGTTAGCAGCTCTGATTGCCTTCGCGGAACATTGATAGTATGGGAGTCTCTTCCAGCGGGGAGCCCAGGGACTTTGATAATGGAAAACTTGACGTACCAGACCCCAACAGAAAATTATTTAAAAAATATCACTTGAAAACCACGTGGTTTATGGAAATGATTCTCTACGAGGTGATTTAAATTTTTTACGGACTGAAGATGTTGATTTTCATGTTAGTGTCTGAGCTATATAGAAAATTTAAACTTTTTCTTTAACAAATCCAAACGGTAACAGAGATCGTCGACGTCAGAGGTCATCGACGACGTTTTTAGCTTCATCGCGTGTACTCAGTCTTGTTTGAGATACCGAGCAGTAAACATCAGCCGAAGATGAGCTTCCGCGGCTTCAATATTCTCAGTGGTCTATTACTGCAATGCGTGATAGTGGTTTCCTCTATCATTTATCCGAGCGTTACAATATCTACGGAATTGAGAGGGAATATTCTTAACGTCAATAATTATACATCATTTGACAATAACACCAGGGATTATAAATACATCATCAAGAAGTTCAGAGTACCCGTAAGTAGATACATTATTAATTTAATTTTAAACGCATTTAAATAATTGTGAATTATTCCATGAATTTTCTGATTCCAGCTCGATCACTTTAGTTTTGCTGGCAATGAGACGTTTGAAATTCGATATCTAGTGAATAATACGTGGCAGTCGCAGAAAAATTCTCCGATATTCTTTTACACTGGAAATGAAGGAAAGATTGAGGAATTCGCAGCAAATACTGTGAGATTGATTATCAATGTTTATCAGTCCCTGTGCATCACATTTTGTCGCTGATACCATATTATTATCATTAATCACCAAATCCAGTCCGAAAATTTTCAATATATATATATTTTTTTTTATTCTTCACTACTAATTATCAATAATCATGACTCACCGAATCGCTCGGCTAATTAAAGTAGTTACAGGAACTCTACATGATTACACATTCTGGACGCAAAATTCGCTGAAATGATTTAATGTCTTCAGAATTTTCAACAACTTGGATTTATGTTTAAAATAATTCAGAAATAAATTATAAATATTCTTGTGTGCTTTCAAGATTTTTTCTTCTTTGCGTTTTATTCGTGGAAATCTTAGATGAAAATCCTGCAATTTCAGGTCCCACCGATTCCATTTTCCGTGGAATTTCAATAACTCAATGATTCATATTCTATCGTAAATTATAGGGATTTATGTGGGAGATCGCGCCGATTTATGGCGCATTGATAATATTCGCTGAGCACCGGTACTATGGCGAGTCCCTCCCGTTTGGAAACAAATCAGCGTCAGACGCAAAACACCTCGGATACTTGACTGCTCAACAGGCTTTAGCCGATTACGTTGATTTGATTGAGTATCTCAAATCGGATGTAGCCCTCAAACGCAGTCCCGTGATCGCTTTCGGAGGCTCTTATGGTGGGATGTTAAGCGCCTGGTTTCGCATGAAATATCCGCATATTATTCAAGGGTAATGCACAAATCAACTATAACTAAACAATACATGATGTAATATTTCTGAGCCATTTGTCATAATTTAAAGTTAAAAAATCATAGACATTATCTGTCGACAATCAAAGCCATTTTTCATTAACAGAGCAATAGCTGCATCAGCCCCAATTCTTCAATTCACCGGAATCACAGACTGCCAAGCATTTAATCGCATCGTCACGTCGGATTTTCGACGAGCCAGTGATACCTGTCCCAAAGTCATTCGAAAGTCCTGGAATGCTATTAACAATCTCACTTCTACGGGTAATTAAAACATGCACTTTTGTATGCAAATAAATGAACAATCGGAGGATAGACTGTGTTCCATTGTTATCCACAGACGAAGGGAAAAAATGGCTGTCAGCGGAGTGGAAATTGTGCCAGAACATTACAAATTCCACGGATATCAAACAATTGAAAGACTGGCTGACCAATGTTTATAGTAATCTAGCTATGGTGGATTATCCTTACGAAGCGAACTTCCTTGCGCCATTACCGGCTTTTCCGATTAATGTGAGTACAGCTTTGCGTAAATTTAGTTGAGATCACCTATGAATATATCGGAAATTACTCCACAAATCAAAGTCAATTGGATTCCGAACCCTAATCTTCATACAATTCTATTTTATTTATAGCAATTCTGTAAGCCTCTCGAAAATGCAATGGGATCTGACAAGACAATCCTGTCATTCTTGAAATCAGCATTGAATATTTATACAAACTACACTGGAAAGACGAGTTGTATTGCTACCAAAGATGCATCACCAACTTTGGGAGCAGACTTATGGGATTATCAAGCGTGCACGGAGATGGTGATGCCCATGTGTGCCGATGGAATCAACGACATGTTTGAGCCTCAGCCATGGAATTTGTCGAATTACACGAACGAGTGCGTTCAGAAATATGGAATGAAGCCGCAGCCAGATTTGGCCTGCAAGAATTACGGCTGCCGGGAACTGAATACAGTTACCAATATTGTATTTAGCAATGGGTTACTGGATCCTTGGTCAAGCGGTGGAGTCTTCAGAAATCTTTCTGAATCAGCAATTGCTGTCATCATTCCTGAGGGAGCTCATCATCTCGATCTTAGAGGCAGCAATCCTAACGATCCTTATTCAGTGATCGTGGCTCGGAATTACCACAAATTTTCAATTTCCAAGTGGATCAAACAATATCGAGAGACTTTCGTCAAAGAATTCGATAAAACAACTGGTCAATAGTTATTCTTTTCAATTGGTGATGAAATTTATGAAAATATTCAAACGCTTCTTGTAATATTGATGCAAAATTTGTTTATACTTGCTAATAAATAAAACTTGTCCATATGAAGGGAAAACAGGTTCATAATGACGAACAGAATTATTCTAATTCCAATTGAGGGTTGTGACATCATCCAGTAAACATTGCTATAAACATTTCAAAAATTTCTCTCAATCTCCGCATTCTCGATAGTATTAATGAACTATGGAATCATCTTTATAATATCAAATAATAAGAAAATACGGATTAGGTATTGTTATGACAATCTCGAAGCAATTGAACAATGCGACAGTAATTATTGACGACACTTTGACCTGATTATTGCAACTGCTTACATTCTTAATATTCTGATATGACTACTGGACATTGAACGGCAATGTTATTCAATTCCATAATAAACTGTGTTCACAAATTTATATTCCATTTTATCTGAATGTCACACATTACATTTGCACAGGCACCAGTTAAAAAATTCTATTGGATTCCTCTCAAGTTTTCTACTAATTTTTGGCCTATACCAATGACCACCTCTGCAGCGAACCTACTAGTTCCTCAAGAGGGATATACAAAAGTGTATTTATTTTCCATTGAATTGATCGGTATGAACCTAAAGTAAATAATCCACATACTGAATTCACTAATATCTTAATAAATCTAACTTGACGACTACAATAATGACACATCATGATAATCTGTGATTTATTACTCTCCTCAATAATCAATAATAACACAAATGTAATTGAGAACATTTTGGTAAGCAGCAGAAGTACCCTAAAACACAAATAAACGATCTATAAAAAAATGTACAAAAATGCGAAACAATAATACTGCTCTGTAATTAAATAAAAACGAACACATAACTCCAATAAAACACCTCATCAAGACTTCACAGTATTTTCATATTCTATTTTAACTGAAATTAGAATCAATAATGTCCCCGGCTGTTTAATGAGGAGTCCTTCGATGAGCGGTGGTGGGTCGAGGAACTCCAGAGCGCCCTTTGACTTTCTTGGGCTGTGTGAAATTGCTCTCGGGCTCTGTGTTGTACGTCATGTAGAGATTTGAGAGATCTAGCTGGGGTTGATCCTTGGCATTTCCAATGGGCGGTGTAGCCTGTGCTTTTCTCATATTGTTTCCAGTGTAGGCGACACATTTCAGCTGCCACTCGCCAATGTCCTCATTCCAGTGGACGTATCTTTCAATCATTGTCTGGTACTGAACTGGAATGTAGCTATTGAGAATGAGCTCTTGAAGCTGTAGTTCCCTTCCAATGCCTCTCACCCCTTCCAGCAGTCCCTCCATCTCGCGTTGATGCTCCTCCTGGAGATCTAGCAGTTCAGCTTTCGCTGACATCAGCATTGTATATACTTTGGCCAATTTCTTAGTCTTTCCAGCAGCTTCCTCTTGCAAGGACGAGTACTTCTCCTCAATATCAATCCTCTCCGCTTCCTTCTCCTCAATGGCTTTCTTCAACTGCTCTTCGCGTTTCTTCCTCTGATCCAGCTCCACAGCTGCCGCTGCCAACATCTGTTCCTGGGCCTCTGCTTTCTCGAGGAGATTCTCACCTCCAACGAGTATTTTGTTCTGAAGATTAGTCATCTTCTGACGGAGTGCTTCCTTCTCGGTTTGGGTTCTCTTCAGTTCGATGACGTCCTTGTCATCGGGACTCTTGTCATTGTGCTCTGCCTTGTCAACTTTCTCAAATGATTCTAGATCTTTGTCGTCAAGCTCCTCCATTGTTAACATCTGACTGCGTCGACGATATTGTCGCTCTCTTTTTGTCTCAGCTGTTTCTGATTCGTCCGACTCTCCGTCCGACTCAGAGAGCTCTGTACCGTTTTCTTCGAGTTGCTTGCGAAGCTGCTCAATCTCATCTTGAAATTGACGGAGTAGGGCGTCCTTTGGATCCTCGTTTATTCTCGCACGATTTTTTATGTTCTTGGCGCGGTTTGCGTAGCGAAGAGTACTTATTGTTTCGTCGTAGTTTATGTCAGCTGGACTGACATTTGCACACTGTAAAGGACAATATTTAGGGGTCAGAGAGGATGACAAACACAACGTATTTCGTGGTACATTTGAATTAAAATCATAAAATAGAAAAACTGACTGTGTTAATTTCATCAACAATATCATTAAATGAATTTGAAAAATAATTAATGTGAACGCATCTTACCATAAGCGTCTTCGAATTTCCACCGAGTGAATCTTGGAGCAACCTCGTAAGTTTCGAGTTTCTGTAAGGCACATGAGAGCTCTGACCATCCACAAGAGCTGAAATAACATTTCCCAGAGTCGACAATGACAAATTGATCTTGGTAGCTTCACGCAGTCTAATTCCAGTGGCTTTAGTCTTGCTCTGTCTCTCAGACCCAGCGAGATCTACCAAGTGGAGCTTTCCCATCTTGACATGGGGCTCTCCATCCTCCCCAATCTGACTAGACTCAACCGTAATCGTGAAGATAGCATGCGACCTCGAGCTGGAGACGTTCATAGCGGTGGCACCCACCACTCTGTTCTTGTTACCCAGCGTCATTATTCTGTCGAGGTCGTCTGCGTTGTTGACGACGTAGCCACTCAGATCTTTGACGAAGACGCCAATGTCGGGTCTCTCCTTCACCTTTGGCAGGAAAATTTTTATTATACGTTAAAATTAAATAATGAGAATAATATAACGAATTATTATTATGCAAATATAACTAAAATTAATTCAGGCGATTGCCGGAATTTTTATTTACGTGATAATAACCTATAGGGTCCCTTTATAGTATCTTCACCTTTTGCATAAATTTAAAAAATTATTGAAAACTATACAGAATTTTTAGGAAACTCGAATAGACCTGGAATCCAATTTTTTCGGAGAGTTATTACCGTCTTGGCTTCTAAAAAAAATGCTCAACAAAGTACCTTTACAGCAAAAACAATGTTTCCGCACTCATTACGAAATATATTTTCTCACCTCGAGCCTAGTGTTCTGGTCTTTTCCAAGCAAGTCTCTGATCTCTTCATTATAAATCTCCAGATACGCCGCGCGTACCAGAAACTTCTGGTTCTCGTCTGCCTTAGCAATGTGCCCGAATATGTGGGCAAATGTGTTTGGAATGATGCCTCGTAATTGAGGAGAGGTTTTCGCTCCTGACATTGTGTAAGTTTTCCCTGTGCCAGTCTGGCCGTACGCGAATATCGTGCCATTGTAACCCTGCAGAACTTTATCGACGATGGGACGGGCTGTTTCATTGTAAATATCAACCTGGGTTGAGTCCACGTCGAATGCTGCGTCGAAGGAGAATACCTTTGGGGGCTCACCCTGCTGAGCATTTGGATTTTCAACAGTCAATTCTGCATTCAAACGATCTACTTTGATTATCTTCTTGCAGTGACCGTCCAATTCCTTTCCATTCAGGGGACGAACTCGAACGACCACACGGACATTTTCTATCTCACCAAGTTCGTTTTCCTGTTTAGAAATTAACAAAATTAGTGGAGATTATTTTTGGTAATCATTTAGCTATCGCAATTTGATAGGAATTTTATAGGATGAGAGATTTACAGTAAAAATTAAATAACCCGTCCGTAAAATTTCTTACAATAAGAGAAAAAATTCAAAAAGATCTGTCTATTTCGGGAATTTTATTCTGGTAATTATCATTGGTCGGGTAAATGGACATTTTGGATTTTCTCTTAATATTCATTGATTGATGTTAAATTCATAAATTAAGATTATTCCAGGTCACCAGTATATTTTTTCCTTCTCGTTTGTACTCATCTCATCCTATATTAAATATTCGACCTGCTCCACGATAAATGCCGAGGAAGGACGATTTATTCATTTAGTTCAATTATGTATTAAAATCAAGTTCAATCCTATTTTTTTTTCTTTATTTCTAATTCATTGAGAATCTGGATTATTAGAATAGGAAATAATATTATTTGTCTCAGTATTTCGTGGACTAAATGTTGCTCCTAAGTATTATTTAATGAATAATCATGTTTTTTTGAGGTAGAGTTGATTCGCATTTTTTATGAGATTTCAATGGTAATAGAATTTGTTGAAACTTCTGTACTTACTCCAGTGGCTGGCATCTTTGATTATGATGAATCACATCGACTCGATCAATTCATGGTACAGTAAAAAACACTCACGTATTACGTGTTCGCAGTAACCGGTCCCGTAAACAAATGTCACCTGGAGCACTGACGTTTTGCATCGAATTAACAAGAATTTGTGAAATCGATAGCAGAGAGAATATTGAAATATCTTTGAGAGGCTTGGATTCGTGGATATTTGGACTATTGGCCAATGAAATGTTTCTTTTAGACGGAGGAAATGGTAACATTCTAGAGGGTTTGGTTAGGAAGTAGCAGTGATGCTCAACTGGAGGAGGTTTTCCGGACAAGTTTGAGTCGAATGACAATAGCAATTATTTTGAGGTTATTTAAATGTTTTGAGCTGTCAGAGGACTGACAACATTTATAAATAAGTGCAACAATGACTTCTTGGATCATCCTAACGCCCAGGTATTTGAAGTCAATATATGAATTCATGGTTAAGTTCTGCACTCTTGTTAAATTAAATGGTTATTGACGACTGTACAGAATTTTCAGAAAAATCAATGGCATTTTCATTTTTGTTATTCATTTCTGTTTCCAATTAATTACCGTTTCGGGTTTTAAAGAAAAAAATGTAGAGTAATCAATAACAAAATACCACTTAAAACAAAACGTTTTTGAGTAGTCATTGGTTTTTCTCAATATTTTCTCGTGGAAATAGTAAATATTATTTTGTATTTTGCAAGAGTGCAACAGGGATTGGACGTGGTTTCTCAACTAGACAACGCAAAATTTCGTCCCCTGGTAAACCGTATTTGCCAGAGCTTACACTCAGCAACAACTGAGAAGGCATTCAGCCTTGACGAAGAAGAGAAGCTACTAGTTTCCTTGAATGTCAAACGAGATGCATTAGCCCTGCTCCTCGACACCATCACGTTCATATACTCTCAAGCTGCGTTTAATGTTGTCAAACCTGCAGTTATGGAGTCCTTAATGAAGGAAACTTTCTCAATCTCTGAGGACAAAATCTCGATATTTGTCACTGCTTGGATGACGTATGCAAAGGGAATCATTGATGCTTTGAGGCATAAGTCTATTTTTCCGAATCAGGTACTAAAAAAACCCCATTCTTTCTACATTTTCACGTCTTGGCAGTATTGCAGTCAGTTTTGCCATAGAGGGACTTCAAAATTTCAATTCTCTCCCCTTCAAGTACGATAATTTCTCGCGATCCGATTAAATATAATGAAAATATAAAATTCCTACTTTTGAATTCAATAATTTTATTTCTGATTTTTTCTAGATCGAGGACGTCAACTACACGCTGAACATTCCTGCAGCATCCTCTGCAATTACTCTGGATGGAGAGCCCTCAGTTCTTCTCCAACTAGGTCTCACTGGAGATGACCTAAAAAGATTAACCATCGAAATGGATAAATCCCACCTCATGGACCTCTACAACGACTTGGAAAAAATCCAAAGTCAATTAGATGCTTTAAAATAAGGTAAAAACCATTCAGAGTAGAGTACTTGTAAATAGAATATTTAATAGTAACGGAAAAATATTTTTTTATATGTACATTGCGCAACTTATTTATTACGAAATTGGAAAACTTTCATATATCCTAGATGTAGGGGGGTGGTATTGCCTAAGTGGGTCATGGTAGTTGGAATTAATGCCTGGAATAACTTCTTCAGTAGATCGAGTCTCATTCTTACGCTTCGATTGCCTATTCTCAGTGCTTCGTAGTCTTACGTTATTTGGATGATCAAAAGACACTGTTTCGAGGACCCTAGGACCTCTGTTGAATAATTTTCCTTTCCACACGACGAGAACGACAATGAGAATCATGAGAAAGAGAATGAACGTGGTCACTGCACCGACGATCCAACCTAGGATTCCATCAGCTAAACAGAAGTTTACAAAATTATAGGCAATTCCAAATATTTTTTGTATAAATCTTAAATATCTCTTGAAATGAGCTGAGAGGAGGTTTGATCACTTTCTCAAATATCAGGAGTAGTTGATGAAAAATTGTAGTAATGAAACACACTTTCTTTATATGCAAACCATATTGGTATAAAATCTCATGCAATTCTTATTTTTTATTCATTGATTTGTTAATTAACTGCAGTAATTGAGTAATTCAAAACTTCGTGTAATGAATTTTGCAGAAGATCATAACGAATACTCAAAAATCTTACCAGCTTCCGTTTGAATAACCATCAACGTAGCATTCCCCAGTTCAATGACTCCCTGATCAGTGTCAATATAGAATCTACACGTCCACGATCCTACATCGTTAGCATCTGGTTTGAACTGGAGTGTACACATTCCACTCGTGTAGTTCATTTTGGAATCCTGTCTAATCACCCCAAACATTCATTTTTTTCGCATGAAACCGCATCAGGAGTTGTTCACGTATTACGTAAAATATTTAGAGAGAAATCTACAATTTCGAGGGGCTGTTCAAAGAATTCCAATTAAAGTTTGTTAACAGCGTCAAGCGGGGTAGAGAGAGGCTCTAAAATCAGTGAAAATCAGCTTACGTAATATACGAACAGCTTTTTGTCATCGTCAAATCGCCCTTTACTAATGCTACGTTTCAACGAAAAAAAAGCAATCACCTCTTTCGTGAAGTTTCATTCCTCTCAACTCTATCGTCGGTGTGATGAAGCCACTGGCACTTGGCATTCAGTGACATTGGCTTGAGTCTGCAGGCAAGGGTAACTTTTTGATGAGGACTCGTCCACACTGCCACTGCCACTGGCTCTAAAAGTTAATCCATTAATCTCTCCGTTCGGCCCGATGATTAATCACTCAAATCAGCTTACCGAATACCTGAGTGGTCTATTATTTAAACAAAACCATCAATCACCGTGTGCGTGCAAATACCATCGTTGGGGATCAAGCGTGAACAGTAGTTGATGTGCATTTTCCCCACATCCTCATTTCCACGTAATTTAAACACTGATTCAAACATGAATTCGATGATAGCAGGTAACATAAATGAATGAATACAGATAATGGCGTTTTTTCCACATTTTTCGTTTCCGATTATTATTATCAAGATAAAATTAACTTAAAATACGTTGTCTACTCAAATCTCCGTAGCTTCGTTAATCATTGCAGAGTTCAAACTCGGTATCATCAATTAATAATAATCGACTGATTGCGATGAGTGTAAATAAATAATCACAAGGCACAGAAGAATACTCGATGCTACATCGAGAACAAGAAACAAGAAAAAATAACGAAGAGTCTTCGTGTTCCCTCAGGACTTTGTACATTGCACAATTTCTCTAGTCTCTTATGATATAAACAAAATTGAGATACTGACGATAATAAAAAAAGACAGGTGTGGCGAACTTAACTCACAGTTGGTGTTTGAAAAACACAAGTTAATGCACAAAGAATGGCCTTGGGAGAATAAAAAAAAAAAAACAATAAAACACAGAAGTAAAACGTAATGATGAGTGCGAACTGTAGCTGAACAATTGATATATGCAAATTTTTCATCGAGAATACCTCTTGCTGGCACAAAATGAGGTAATGACAGGATTTAATGCTGCTTAGAAATCCCTCGAAACGAAAAATTGTTTGATCTTTCTCCAATTCTAATGAGCATTGTGTCGTTAGCATACTCAATTTGAAAGGGAAAGAGAATGCAATTTTTCGTCAACAACCACCACCAACACCACCACGATCTTCTATTCTTTCCTCGAATCAATGATACCTTGTTCGAGAAGGCTAAGTTTTGCTGGTGGCGCATATGTGTAATTCTCCTTGCCGTGAACTTTAGCACCACAGGTCCATAAACCCTCCTGCTCAGCGAGAGCGTGACTCAGTCTCACACTGCAGTCACGGCCTTCGGGTCCAACTGCTGAAAATTGTTTAACGACTACTGTTGTGTTTGAATTAACTGGGGTCAGGGACCATCTGCACTGCTCGACTGACAACGATGTGACGCATTTGAGAAGTACACTGCCCCCCGATGATATTTGAATGTCCTTAGATAACTCGGAGAATTCTATTTTATCGAAAAGAAGAAGAATGAAATTATTAGTCATTTGCTTTGTAAAAATTTACGAGCGAAGTTAAATACATTGTGGAATTTTCATCTTTACACTGCTCACAATTAATCCCAACTCAAATTCAGTGTCACTGTCCTGAAAGTTAGTGATAAACTGTCTATGAAATTTGATTTGTTTCTAGCAGTATAAGCAAAATGTTTAAACTCTAAGACTAAAAATTATGAAATTTGTAATTAAATATTCTTGGGGTAGTGTGGCCTCGCAATGAAAATCCATAAAGATGAGTACAGAAATCCTCCAGTAACTCATGCATTGATCCCATCCATTATGTAATAGTCCCAATGTCAACTCTAGTATTTATGAAGACCCCCGAATTTATATACGGTGTCTATCTATGCACAACGCATTCGTGTCCTTCTGCTCTGATAATCAAGATGTACATATTCATGGATCACATTCTTCATGACCCTATCCACATTTGACAACTATCCAAATATCAATCGTCCTTCACTCGATACTGTTTCCCCTACCCTGCCGAAATAATGATTGAAACTCGATCAGGTCATTACCTTGCTCGTAGACGACAATTTTAGCGAATGGCGATGTGACAGGTGAGTTGGTGGATGTCACCGAAACTCTGCATGCCCAGTAGCCTTGATCCTCAATTCGAATTTGAGGAAAATCAAGACTGCATTTTTTTCCACCACTTCCCGCTCCGGCAAATTCTCTCACTATTGTTGCTGTCACGTCGCCACTCAGGGGACGCCACAACCAGAAGCATTTTTCAACTCGTCCACTCATTGTGCATTTCAATATCTCTTGGGTATTGACGAGAAGTGTATTATTTTGGGGAATCTCTACGAAACTTATTTTTCCTGAAGTCAAAAAATTACATTTTCGAAAATTTTTGCACATAAGGAAATTGAAATGTCAATTGCTTTTGAGATAGTATTTTTACACTTTCCGAAAAAAAAAATCTATGACACATCAAAACAACAATTAAATTGGAAAATATACAATTTCAATTCTATTCGAATGTTCCTATAGTGTTTCACTTTATCAAAAGAGTAGATGGACTTCACTTTAAACATCATTTAGTCAGTCAATTGGGGAGTCAAAAGCCCCCGGTTGAAACTTACCAAGAAGTAGAGTAAGTTTGGCAGGCGGTGCTTCGTGGAGTTGTCCCTTATTCGTCAACCTAACGCCACACGTCCACAATCCCTCCTTCTCATACAATACATTCTTAAATCTCAATGAACAGTCGTGCTCATTATCACTGTTTGGAGGAAATTTTTGGTTAACCGTCGGTTTACTGCTGGAATTTATGGGTTTCCAAGACCATTCGCACTGAACGACCGGTTTGTCCACCAGGCATTTCAGTGATGCAGATTCCCCAGCGGCAATCTGGATGCCACTCGAGAGTTGTACGAATTTAACTGGAATTTAACGATCAGATTCCAGTTAATAGTAGTTTACTATAGACAATTGATTCAATCTTGCCTTAGACAGAACGAGAGAACTGAGCGAGAAGAAGATAACGTAAACATACCTTCAGATACGAAAAAACGTATGGGATGCGCCAGTACGAACGTGCCATTGAGATCACTACGTGCACCGCAGGTCCACAATCCTTCTTTCTGGGACAATACATCCTTGAATTTAATACTGCAGTCTGTATTGTCAAGGCCGAATGAGGCGAATTTTTCTACCTCCAAATTCCACACATCCGTTTGCTTGAACTGTCGCCATGACCATTGGCACTCCTTCACTGGTGTCTCTGTACGACAAATTATTTGGGCTAAGGAGTCAACTGATGCCTCTTGCGCATCCTCGGTTTTCACGAATTTTATTGCTGTTTCTGAAAAGGAAACCGCTGCACTGGTAGAAAAAAGAACCACTGAATTTCACGTATGGTTCAGTTGTAATCATCAGATTGAAAAGCTGACGTATCAGATTTTGAGGAAATGTTGATCAAAAACAAAACATCTTTTAATTTTTAGAAATAGCCAATTTCATCATGTCATGTTAACTATTCATGATGCTGGAAATTTTGATTATAGACTCCTGAGCATCCGTGATAGGTTCCCAAAAATCAGTGACATTCCCTGCAATTTGGGTTGCGATCACTGGTACTAAGTGACTGAATTGATAAATTGATTAATATTTTCATGAAATACTCATACTAAAAATCAGTAATAAAATTGTCACTTGAAAAATATTTTTTTCCAATTCTACTAAAATTTTTAGAAAACATCTTAAATTATTATTCAATGTTTACAGAATTCTCCATGCAATTTGAAAATTCCAAAAGTAAAAAAAAGTCCTCTCATATTTCCCCCAATTGAATCATCAAAACTCATTGTTCTTCAAAGTTACCACGTCCTGAAGGAGTGTCATGACTCACAATCGAGCATCTTCTATGAATATTACAGTTGTATATTGCGACGCAGTTGATGGCCATTATATACACAAATAAAGTAGTGAGTAATTGTTATAAAAAGACAATTACTTTTCTCATTCCTGATAAGCAAACTGCATCATTGCCTTCAGAAACCCGTCTTCAAAAAGGAATAATTACAGTCAGGAAGAGGAGACGGATTGAAGTGGGAATAATTAATGCAATTAATTGTCAATGCTTACCATTTTTTTCTGTAGAGATGGTTAATCTGGCTGGCTCTGTCCTAACAAAATCTCCATCGATGGATTTTCTAGCAGCGCATGTCCAATATCCTATCTTTTCGGGCTGAGTATTAGTAAATCTCAGTGAACAATCATTGCTATTGTTACCAAAGGCTGGAAACAGTCTGCCTGGTAATGACTGGGTCTCCGCTGTTGTTGGCACAGTTGCAATGACCGTTGTTGTTTCATTAATCTGCTCTGAATTATTGATATCAGGAAGTGGAAGATGAATGGGAGGTAGTGGCCTCCAGGACCACTGGCAGTCAATCACAGGTTCGGCTGTTCTACATGCTAATAGCACAGAGGCACCCAGCGGTGTCACTGTGTGCTGGGGAATATCCAAAAAAACTACAGATGACTCATTACGTGATAAAATCACAGCAGGTACTGAGGCAGGCGTCGTCGAACTCGAAGGCTCATTCAATAAATTTTTTGGTAATCCTGGAATTCGACAAACCAAAAAACACCACACTTTTATACGAATTCATTAAAATTCAATAAAAATTACATATTTTTCCCGTAATTTCGGAGCGAAATGTGATTGTAAGTAATTTGATCAAAATGTCATGTTGTGTTTCCTACTTCATTGAAGATATTGATTCAATTAATTAGATATATATAAATTAATTAAATAAATTAATAAATTAAATTCAATAAATTATTTATTATTAGATTGGATAGGAGTGCACGTAGACCATATTAAGGACTTAGTTCAAACGCGCGCGGAAAAGGGGATTGTAGAGAGATGGTGCTCGGGGCAGGGAGCCAGGCACACAAGGACCCTTTTTCGTAAACCAACGAAGAAGCTAGCCGAGACACTGGTCGGGCTGAACAGGGCGAAGCTCCGCTCTTTGGTGGGGCTTACCACTGGACACTGGCCCTTAGCCTCGTATCTAGCCAGGATAGGCAAGGGAAATGACCCCCTATGTCAGAAATGCGGGATGGTAG
>JAPYZN010001414.1:0-17136 GCA_030522865.1 Psyttalia lounsburyi | reverse complement strand
AGATGGCAGTCACGATGGAGCACTTCAGTTAAAGGGAGATGGACTTATCGCCTAATCTCACAGGTGAGTGCTTGGGTGAATCGTGAGTATGGAGAGACCCATTTTTATCTAACGCAGTTTCTGTCAGGACACGGGTGCTCCAGGGGGTATCTTCATAAATTTAAACATGAGGATTCTCCGGATTGTCCGACCTGTTCAGGTATGCTGGAAGACGCTGAATGTGAGTTTTTTATGTGTCCACGTTTCGAAAAGAGCCGCTTGGAGTGGGAGAACGAAATTGGTACATCGATCCTACCTGAGAACCTGGTGAAAACCATGCTGTCATCGAAAGCAGCCTGGGACGCAACGGGCGACTTCGCAACGAGGGTCACGAAGGGGCTCCGTAAAGAGGAAAGTCGAAAGAACGCAGTACAAGAGGACAAGCTACCGGTACCTCCTTTCCGCGCCCAACACCTTAGCCCCCCCCCCCCCCGCGAAGTAATGCCTGACGGCCGTTCCGTGGGGGATATGGGGTAAGAAAAAGTGAGGAAAGAGGAATTTACTCAGTAAGAATCTGAGATCCGTTTCTATAATGTCTTTTTAACGGAATCTTTTGAAGATTACCTTAAACCTCAACAAAAAAAAACACACACACACAGACAACTTGATAAAAAAAATATCGGAGAGTGTTCCAAAAGTGATGAAACGTCGACATTTCATAAAATTATGAATTTCGATTTTCGGGGTGAAACCAATGACTTCCTATCGGAAAGATAATAAATAAATAAATGAATAAATAAAATAAAATAAAATAACAATAATAATAATAGGAAACATGGTAAAAGAAGAGCGAGAAACCGAAAACGAGAGAGATACTCATCAAAAATTGAGAATCAAAATAAGAAAGAAATTGAAAATTCGAAAAGAAGCCCTCACCGAATTCTCAAGAACTTTATGCACAGCAGTAATCCACATAAGAGCTGCAATGTAACATGTCACAATTTCTTCCATTCGTTCTTTGTAAACATCACTAGCATCAAGCGAAAATAAAAAAAAAATCCAAATTCAGAATGCACAGCACTAAAAATTCCACAACATATGTTAGTCACCCGTAACCGACATATAATAACTGACAGTGGAGATGCACTGCGCACGCGCCGGATGTAACGCGACCCCGCCTTCGGGTACAGCGAGACGACAGCTCAGCGCTATCATTCACTGACTGACTTATAGACGAGTAATAATATAATTCCAACTCACCTCCATTTAAATTCATTCCCTTTTCACATCAGGAAAATTACTCTACAGTAAAAATTATTCTTGTAATCCGTAGATGAGGCACAATACGCAGTGAGAAGCGTATGCATGGGATGACATACACCTCCCACTGGGGGGATGTTGTGTTCAGCAATATTGCATTAAATTTTCAATAAATGAATATTAAAAAAAATTCTTTATGTTGTGAAATCAAGAGAACAAAACCCTTCGATGTCCCAACCATTTCGTGAAGACGGCCTCATCGACGGAATTCGATGAGCAAGGCGGAAGCTTCGCAATGATGCATCAGCACCGAAACACTTCGACATTGAGGGTACCTAACTCCAGAACTGACGTGTCCAGGGGCATTGCCCAAAACCCACGAAAATTTATTTTCAGTCTTGTCCTAGCTTCAGCAGAGAACGTGAAAAGGGGCGAACTCCTCGCGCTGCCTAGTGCCTGATTCCGGAATCAGTTAATACCTCTGCCCGTCGTTTATTTGATGGTTCGAGTATCGGGATTTATTATTAGACTACAATTACGCAGATCATCGTAGTAGTGAGTCCCGCAATTTTTGTTAATAAAAGAACTCTCGTATTGTCGGGTGACAGGTTGCAAAATTACCTGTTACGTTTTTTGCGCGAGTTCAATATTCAGAAAAGACTCAAAACCCTACTTATTGCTCATTGAAATTCTATCATTCATTTCTAATAACCAATTTTGAATCAGTGCCACATAATTAATATATTTGGTGTGAGGAGAATACAGAACTTCCAGGGGACGAAAGTGTGAGTAAACTAAATCACAACTGGTCTGGTTAAAAAAGGGTAGTTCTCTTTCTCTCTTCTTAGCATTTCTTAATTGTAGAATCCCTTATGAGAATTAATGAAAATATAGCGAAGTCAAAGAAAATTTCTCTTCTTGTTTTATTGAGCAAAATATCTCCTCGATTATCTATGACGCAGCAGACGTGTTTACACTAGAGAGGTAAGAATCCATACTAAACAAAAATCATTATTTTCCTGCTCGGTGAGAAATTTAATCAAATGCCGAATAGACAGTCAATCAATTTTCCATATCCAACAGCAGTCTGCTTTAACCCGATTTTTTGTACCGCTTAATGAAAACAACATAAATTTACAAGATGTCGGTTTCCGGAAATTTTCATTCTGGAACCATGTTCTCTCGACGTTACACAGGATTCTCTAGGACCTATGCACTCTCCTTGAAACCGATTTTTTAGACCGTTCATGGATAAAAACGGAAATCTGCAAGATGGCGGTGTCCGGAAATTGTCATTGTGCGACTATATTTTCTCTACGTTACACAGGGTTCTCTATGGAGCTGTGCACTCTCCTTAAAAACGATTTTTAGACCGTTCAAGGAAAAAAAAGAAACTTCCAAGATGGCGGTTTTCAATTTTTCCATTCTGGGACCATGTTTTCTCGAAGTTTTGCGCGATTCTCTATCGATTTGTCCACTCTCCTTGAAACCGATTTTTTGCACCGTTTAATGAAAAAAGAATAAATTTCGTAGATAGCGGTTTCCAAAAATTTCCATTCTGGGACCATTTTTTTCTCGACGTTTCATAGGAATCTCTATCGATCTGTGCACTCCCTTGAAACCGATTTTTTTTACCGTTCAAGGAAAAAACATAAATTTTCAAGATGGCGGTTTCCGTAAATACTCATTCTGGGACCTTGTTTTCTTGACGTCCCGCAGGAATCTCTATCGACCTGTGTACTCTCCTTGAAACAGATTTTTGCACCGTTTAATGAAAAAAAAATTAACAAAATGACGGTTTCCGGAAATATCCATTCTGGGACCATGTTTTCTCGACTTTTCGCAGGAATCTCTATGGATCTGTGCACTCGCCTTGAGACCGATTTTGTGCACCGTTTAATGAAAAAGATAGAAATTTTTCTCGGGCGGGGGGGGGGGGGTGAGCGCTGGGCGGAGCCAAGCGCCTGACTGGCGGGACTTCGAAAATTCATAGCTATTTAACCATGCGTTTAATCAAAAAAATTAAAAATACGTACCTCTTTAAAAAAATCCACTTTACCTCCTCTTATAAGTTGTACATTACGTCACGATACACCCTGTATATTGTTACCTATAAGACTCGTATTCATACTGCATATAATGTAGAGAAACGTAAAGACTGGTCGGGACAGGAGCGGCGCATGCGCACGATGACGTCTTGGCCAATGGCCCTAGAGAACACGTCTTACATGTGTTTGCGCCACGCACTAACTGAACAGCATTGAGAGAAGACGACGGGCCGTATAATAAATTACTTCAATGTGAAACTAGTGTTCGACTTATTTAATAACCACTTAGCCCACTAAAAATGAATACAGTGATTAGTAGGTTCCAAAAAGATTTCTCATCTAAACGGCAGCCTTGCACTCGCGTTCCTCACTTCTGAGCTCCGTGATGACTTCAGCCGCAAAGTTTCTCCTTCAGTCCCAAGCTCGCTGCGACGACAGCATTGGGTCTATCAAATTCTCGGGTGTGGCCGTTCTTCCCAGAGCAGACTCCCAACGAGTCCTGATATCATTAAAGTGAGGGCATACTAAGAACATATGCTCTGCATTCTCGTTTATTCCTCTGCAGCTGGGACACTGCAAACAATCTTCATATTTGAATTTATGAAGATACGATCGGAATCATCCGGCTCTGACGGCATCTGCGTGAGATAATAGTTTTTTTCGCCATGGTCACGGTTCACTGAGACATCCAGCTTCGAGACCAAGCGATGAGTCCGTCTCCCCTGGTAGAGTTGTCCCACTTCAGTTGCCACTGTTTGAAGCTGTCTCGTCTCTCTTGCATAGTAAGTACTTCCAAACTAAGTAGTTTAGATTTTTTCCGCTGACACTGGCATTTTCGCTCTTCAGCTCGTACTGTTACCGGTAACATTCCTGAGATCTCGTATCATGCGTCCTGAGATATCGTCCGGTATGCACTGGCAACTCTGAGAGTAATTAACTGATAGACAGATACGATACTACGGTGAGCTCATCGCAGCCGGAGTAAACCAGCCCAGATGGGAATAGCATATGCAAGCACTGACGTAACTACTGAAGACAGTAATGCTCTTCATCTTTGGGTAGGACCTCCGATGTTCGGTATGAGGTGTGTCAAAGTGGATATGACTGCAGATGCTTTTGTACTCACATTCTTCGGTTCTTGTTTGAAATTTAGTCGGGCATCGATCATCTCCCCCTAAGTAATGGATGTATGGCTGGGACATGATTTCACTTCTTATCTGCTGATAATTGGCACGGCTTTGGTCTTATGTTCCGCCGAGCTAAGTTCAACGGTATTCATACAGCGAGTGATTCGCTCGAAGGTGTCTACTAAAATGAGGTTGATCTCTTCGAGGTATTTAGCCACTATAACCACGGCTACATCGGCGGCAAATGCCACGAGTTTGATATCTTTTGGAAATTTCAGTTTCAGTAACCCGTCATACATAATGTCCTATAGTAGAAGCCCTAATACTGAGCTTGGGATACCTCTCCGGTGACTCTGTATTCTTTGGGACCAATTTCCTTGTCGTACTTAGAATTCTTCCATTGACGTAGCTCACGACGATTTCTTGCAAATACTCCGGTACATGGAAATTTGCAAGAGCCTTCAGGATGGAATCCCACCTAGCCGGGCTGAAAACATTCTTGATGTCGAGTGTCGCTACCATGTAATACTTCTTCCTGCCACCATGCTATCTTTTCCAGAGATCGCGTCCGTGGCGGTTTCGCGGTTGCTGGTAGTATTCAAGGTTAATCGGTCTTTCCAAAAACCATATTGATTTTCGGTTCGCAGAGCTGCTTCAATGGGTTGGTGGATAATATACTCGAGTATCTTGCCAGCAATATCTAGCATGCAGAGTGGACGATATGCTGATGGTTCGTCCTGCGGTTTCTTCCCTATTAGGAAGCATACCACTGCTCCTACCACATGTTAGGAAAAGTACCTTCCTTAAGGCATTCATCATAGACATCCAGGAAAATGTCAACATCGCATGAATTACTGATTTCAAGGCGATATTCGGGGTTCCATCCAAACCCGGAGCCTGGGTGTTACCCACTCTCGTGCACGCATCCATGACATCCTCCATGGTTGTTTTTGCCCCCATTACAGTTGCCTCCTATTCTGTAGAATGAGAAAGTTCCAGTTGTTGAGGGATAACTCTTCTACAATTTTATTCAGGAGTTCAGGACATTATGGTGATGGCATACGTTGAATTTTGAGTCATTTCACCACTCCTTGGAAGGTCTGCCCCACGGAGCGCTTTCTACCTCGGTAAAAACTTCCTTCCAGCATTCCGTCTTACCCCGTTTTATGGCCTAGGTAAGCTTTCCAGGTGCCTTTTTATGACTCACTTCCAATTCCATGAAGTTCGGTTTTTTCCGCCCACGTCGCGACAATCTCCTAGCTGTGTTACACGCTTTTCAAAGGCCAACAATGGTATCGTTATCGTTCTACCATTACACAGGTGGGTGTCCATTCGTTGTTTGTTTTCTGGCCATGGTAGCATCACATGCTTTTTCCACTCGTTTCATCATATTTCGTGCCATTGCAGTTGCATTGTTGCCACTGATCTGGCGATGTTCTAGCACAAAAATATTCTGATCGAAAGTGCTAACTCTCCAGCCCTCATCATTGTTCTTCTTTACTGTTAATCCAGATTTCTGGTCACTGCAGATTTCCCAAAGTATGGCCCAGTGGCTACTTACAGTATAAATGTCAGTTACTCTCCATGAGCTGTTCCTCTTAGTAAGGGCGCTGTTCACGAAAGTAAGATCTACAATTGAGCTCGCTTTCCATCTCCTGAAAGTCAGGTCAGTACCGTTATTCAAAAGGACGACGTCCCACGTAGCCATAGCTTCCACCACCGCTTGTTCTCTGTTATTGGTCGCCTTACTTTCCCAGTGAAATGCCCAGGCATTGAAGTCCCCGGCTATTGCCACGGGAAAGCGCTGCTTTGCATCCTCTGACAGTCGATCCAGGAAATTCGTGAACTCATCGAGTGCTGGGTGAAGCGTCGCAGCTGTAGAAATGTATTCTATTCACCTGCGATAGCACAAGCCGGCCTCTTTGCCCTTTCTAACGCCCTGGAACGGATGCTTGCCGCAGGACCAAGTAATGGCTTTAGCAGTAGCATTCGTTACCCAAGCTTCATTGGCAAGGTATCTATACGGCTCCGCGATCAGTGCCAGGTCTGGTTTCCATTCACGCATGGTCTGTATAAACAGATCGTGTGTGGCCTCACAATGGTTTAGGTTGCAGTGAATTATCTTCATCGTCGCCTTTTTTGCAACGCCTTGACTGCCGCCCTATATAGGGGACATCTGCTACTACCAACTAGATGGGTTATGTTTTCGGCGTTACCTTGTTCAACGCAAACTGCAGATTTGGATTCCTCCTTGCAGTAAAGATTTCGCACAGAGCCTGGACAAGTTAATATCACGTATACAACCGCCAGCAAAATTGCCATAATGCCAGGACTTGTAGCATTTGGTTGGCCTCTTCGTTCCACTGATACGGCAGTTGACCCATTCTATTCGAATCCTGCTTTTTTCCTCCGGTTTCGAGGCCACATCAGTGGTGACCCTAATAATTGCTCTCTGCGATCCTCAATAAGCCTTCCGCAGCGACTTGATGGCGATTATGGAGATGTTGCCATTCATACCATGGTGTGTGTGTAAAGCATTCTAGATTTCTTCTTTTGTCGTAATCTCATCCATGTCTGTAATTTCCAACTCAATTTGCGGAGTTTTACTCAAAACCTCTGCATGGTCCTTGAGGACGTCTGCCATGGCAGCATGCAGCCGCCATGCACTTTCCGAACTGTTCTTGCTCAGGACAATGAACAGTTCCCCGTCTTCGTCCTGCGTATTTTAACCCCATGCTCTCCGGAGTCGCCAACCTCCTGCTTTACTTCACGCAGGATAGGCGTTGCCTCTCCCATCAATTGCGATGAGAGGAAATTCATCTGAACGATTTCTAAGCCTTGGCGCATATTGGGGCCTTTTCCTCTTCCTTACTTTCTGCCACACCTGTGTTTTTTCCGGCACTTCTCGATAGGCAGGCGTCAAGCCGTGTTTCGTCTTTCCTGCCTGCTCCACTCGTACCTGTGTGTTTCCTTCCCATGCGTCTTCTTGTTTCCGTTGTTTTTTCTGGGACTTTTTGGTTCCGACTGACGGTGGCGTGGGGGTGGATTCCTTCTTCCTTTTTCCCGTCCCCAGGTCCCTTGCGATAAGAGTGATATCTCCTGTCCTATTTTTCCGCCCACTAAAGTAGCTGGTAAGCGATGGTGTGGTCTGTAAACATTCCTCTATCACGGTCATCGGATTACCTCCCTTTTCGAGAACTAAAGTCTCGGTCTTTCGCAATTTGGCGCGCCAGACTGGTTAGGTTGGCGTGTAGCTTTTTTTAATGCTGATAAACGCATACATCGATTCGTTCTGCCTTGCTTGCTTAAGTAGATGGGTTCCTCTCCGAAACGATCCATGTTGCCTCCTTGTTTGAGAGTTAAGCTTCTATGACCTGTTTCTTAGTGGAGATGAATCCTTTGGGATGCTCCGCCAACGTCAAAGTCCTGCAGTTTCCAGGAGGAGCCCAGGAGGTATGTGTGTGTGTAAGGGTTTCATTTATTCAATTTTTTTTCACAGATTTGAGGGGAACTTTCAAAAGATTCTGGTAAAGTGACGGTAAAAAACGAGATCAGAGATTTTTACTCAGTAAAACCCTTTTTCCTTGCATTACCTCTGATCTTCAAAACCTGTCTATTGCACCACCGTTAGATATTACTTCACGAAGAGGTCATTAGCATACTGCTCTTTCACAGATTTCATCCAATGTATGTCCTCCCAATCTGAAAAGATGTTATGTTCAATTAGGAGCTTCGGAAGAGATTTTTTTGCCTATGCTACCGACTTGTGCGTGTATTCGTAATTTCGAAGTCCTTCTATGAGCTCAGTCACAAAGCGACACGTTGTGGACCGGCTGCCTGCGACGACAATATTGCTTCTACTCAGTTTTCAGGTATCATTTTCTCCCCGGGTTCGGACTCCCAGTTGCATCGAATATCACTGAAGCGGGGGCATGCGAAGAACATATGTTCCGCATCATCAGCCATACCTATGCAAGTAGCATACTCTGGAGAATCTTCCTGCTTAAACTAGCGCCGACGCCGCTGCATATTTTTTACTTTTTTTGGTTTAAAAAAATTTTGTTTTGTTAATGTTGTCATTTTTTTTCATTTTAATGGTTTTCATTTCTTTTATAGTTGTTTATAAAATTTTTGTTTTTTTTTTTCATTGAAAATCATTTGAATTATTAAACAAATTCCATCTATGAAAACCACCATTTTTGAACAAATTTTTATTCTCATTTTTTCTTCATATTATTTTTATGGATTTTTCTATTTTAAAATTTATTTCTTTGATTTTGATGGTTGAACAAAAATTATTCTTTGAATTTTTCTGATTTTGTTTAGTTTAAATTTTGTTACCATTTTTTTTATTGTTTTTTTCTTATTTTCGTCTTTCTTTCGTTTTTGTCGCGAAATTTGTTTTCATCGAAATACATTTGAATTCTTAAACAAATGCGATTTATGAATATCACCAGCTTAAAACTAATCTTTATTCTCATTTTTTCTTTAGTCCACTTTTATTAATTTACAATTCTGGTTTTTAATTTTTAATTTGACATTTTACATTTCAAGTTTTGGATTTTAGTTTCGTGAATTTTCATTATTGAATTTTAAATTTGACATTCGAAATTGTATAATTTTGACTATTGATATTTTGAATGTTCATTTTTGATTTTTGATTTTGAAATTTCTATTTCTATTTTTCTTGAATTCTGAATTTTGGAATTTGAATTTCGTTTTTGCATTTAAAATTTGGAATTTTCAATTTTCAACTTCGAATGTCGATTGAAAATTTTATATTTTGTATTTTTCATCTTTCATTTTTCATCATTCAGCTGTTCTCTTATATCGTATTTTGAATTTTACCGTTCGCATATTACAGTCGCTTTCATGAAAAATCTCCCGAGCCATATGATTGCGACCAACCATATGATCGATGACTGATGCAAAGTTAGCTTTTTTCGAAATTCAATATGGCGACCTACTGTACTGCTGACTTCACACTGCCATGCTTTTTTCATAATAGGAAACTTTCTTTCACCGAAAATAAGTGTGGTGCCATCTACCACTGCATTCTGATATTATTTACCGACTGAGCCCAAAAATGAAAATTCGCATTCACATGAGAATGCATCGTTCATGCCCCGCCATGAGACTTTTTACATGTCCGCAGTCATGACAGTTTTGAGCTCATGCATTGTTATAATAGGATCTATGAAGATAAATCCAAAAACATCCATGTCCTGAAAACATTTGACAAAGGTAATAATTACCTTCACCATGGTTTCGACTTTGCCAAACTTCTACATTGGGGCATAAGCGGTGAGTCCATCTCCGCTTCGTAGATGTGTCCCTTTTTCGCTGCCACAGTTCCAAGTACATCCGGGCTCAGCAATTCTGATGTCCTTCGCTGGTACAAGGATTTCCGCTCTTGAACCAGTACATCCATCGGCAACAGTCCAGCGATGACACATACCACGTCTTCGGATACTGTCCGATAAGCACTCGCAACTCTAAGGGCACTGACTCGATTGACTGGCGCGATGTTATGGCATGCTTCCTGCAATTGGAGTACATTTCTCCAAATGGGAATAGCATTGGTGGGTACCGAGGTAACCACTGATTACAAAAGTGATTTTCGTCTTTGGTTAGATCCCCCGATGTTGGGCATGACGCGTACTAAGGTGGATCTCACTCAAGATGCCTTGGTACCAACATGCTCCGCTTGCTTCTTGAACGTCAGTCGGGCATCAACCATCACTCTGAGATACCTGATGAATGACTGCGATGTGATCTCATAGTCACAACTGGCAGTGTGACATTTTCCAAGATCTTCCTACCTGTAATGAGCACAACCTCCATTTTATGTTCCTCGAGCTGTAATCGAGTTAGGTCCACAACCACGACCGCCATATCATGCGCAAATAACACGAGTCTTGCCTCAATTAGCGGTGCTACCTTCAGCAATCCATCATACATGATGTTCCACAAGACAGGACCCAACAGCGAGCCCTGAGGTATTCCTGTGGTGACTTGGTACTCTTAAAGGTGACGCCTTAGGAAACATGAGAACTCTGTCGGTGCAGTAGCAGCCACACATATATTGCACATATATTCTGAAACGCTCATCCTCTCAAGAGCCTCCATAATGCAGTCCCACTTGGCTGAATCGAAGGTGTTCTTGATATCTAGTATTGTCACTAGATAGTACTTTTTCGTATCTTCTCTCCATCTTGTCCCAAAGATCGCCTCCTTGGCGGTGTTCACGACGAAATCAATGGCGTCCATGGTAGAGCGACCTTTTCGAAATCGGTATTGGTTATCGGCTAGCAGCGGTTCTACCGCTGTTTCTATCTTTCTGTGGATCTGCGTTCGAGAATTTTCCCAGCTATATCCAGCATGCAGAGTGGGCAATACGATGCCGGCTCGCCTGATGGCTTCTTCCGTTTAAGAAGGAATACTAGTCTCTGCTGCTTCTACTTAACAAGAGAGGTGCCTTCCTCCAGCCATGCATTATACATGTCCAGGAACAGTCCTGGTGCTGCATTGATCGTTGTTTTTATTGCAACATTGGGAATTCTGTCAAGCCCAGGTGCCATGGTGTTTTCTACTCTGCTGCATGCTTCTGGAAGATGTTCCTCTGTAAGTTGTGAGACCACTGTCTCCAGGCTGTATCCTATATAGACCGGCGGAATTCTGATTCATGGGGAAACAATACCGATACAATTATCTACCGGAGCGCGGGGCATGATGAAGAGAGCATAAGCTGGCTTTTAAGCCGTGTCATAACCACCTTCTACGGCCTTTCCCGCGGATTATTGTCGACTTCATGAAGAAGTCCAATCCAGCCTTGTCATTTACTTTCCTTGATAGCTTCGGTAAGCTTTTGGCGTGCATCCTGCAATTGCTTTTAGAACTCCACGGAGTTCGGCTTTTTGATCACTAGCGGTGTAAATATCCATTACCTCCTAGGAGTAGGTTCCTCTTGCGAGATTACTGCTGAGGCAGGTGAGGTTTACTATTTAACTCTTGACGCCTGTTTCGAACGGGGGTCCATCACCCTTGCTGAGTAGTACAATATCCAGTGAAAACATAGCCTCCAGTTGTGCTTACCCCCCTTGCTTTGGTCTCGTTGCTACCCCACTCGACTGCCCAGGCATTGAAGTCCGCCACCATTGCAATGAGGAAGTGCGGGTTCGCGTCAACGGTTAGTCTATGCGGAAAATCCGTGAATTTGTCGCGAGTAAGGCGTGGTGGGGCATAACAACTGTAGAAATCGATTCTATCTAGCTTAGCCCCCACAAAGCAAGCCTCATCGGTGGTCGCAATGTTTTGATACGGGTTCTTCTCGCAAGATCAGATGACGGCCTCGTGACTCTTATCCATCTCCCACGGTGGACTGCTCAGATGTTTGTATGGCTCAGAGACGATCACGAGATCGATCTTCAGTTCCCGCACTATCTGCATAAGAAGATTGCGTGCGGCCTCACAGTAATTGTAATTGAGCTGCAGTATCCGCATAGAGTTTTCTTGCTCACCTTCTGATGTGCCTCCCTGAAGACAAGGCATCTGCTACTACCAGCAATATGGGCACAGTCCGTTGATGGATCTCTTCCCGCGCAAAAGGCACTACAGACCTGTTTGTTATAGGCCGCAACTTCAAGTCCATCCTCTCGACACTTTGTATAAAACTTTGCTCTATCCCCTTGACTCTTGCATTTGATAGCACGTCTCCATTGATTACTCTCTCCACCCGTTGGATTTGGCAGTTCACCCATCTTTTACGAGTCTTGTCGAGATCAGCTAGGACTTTTTCTGCAACTGCTGAGGCCATCCTCACTAACGCGGTCTGGCTACCTCCATAGGCCGTGCCTAGGGACCTGATGGCGTCCGCGGCATTTGCCAGTTCACGCCAGCTGCAATTTCCAGGTCCTCTAGTACTTCATCGCTCGTGGTCAGTTCATCGAGATCCCTGAGCTTCCCTGAGATCCCTCAGATTCTGAGATTTCTTTCTGCGGCCTCTTGCTGAGGACGTTAACCTGGTTCCCAAGGATTTCAGCGATAACTTTATGACAGCTGTCACCTTCTTCCGCCTTAGTCTTCGATAGGATGATCGGCATATCTTCTGTGGTCGTTTTTCGTATTTTGTTGATGCAATCATGGGCCTGCTCGGCAGATATCTGCTCCTTCACTTGTTTTAGCATTTCCGAATACTGCTTCTTGTCTTTCGGTCCCACAATTAAAGCATTGGTCTTCACCACAGGAGCCGTCTGCTTCTTTTTCTTCTTTGTATTGGGCATGTCAGGCTGCTGCATTTTCTGCTTCCTCTTCGATTTCACCTGTGTCCATTTCGAAGACTTGGTAGGTAGATCCTCCGTCTTGCTTTCGCCATGAACAACCTTCATTTCTTCTTTCTTTGTCTTCAGGTCCCTATCGTCCGTGGGTGGTGATTCTCGCACCTTCCGCTTCATTCGGGAAGTTTTGATATTATCAGAGAGAGCTCAGCTCTCATCCTCAAACTCCGAATCCATTGTGATTGCAGTGCCTTCAGAGAGTGTCCACGTTCGTTCCAAACGTGAGGATGCTGGTGCGATCAGCATTGGCTTGGATTGTCCTCCATTTCCTAATTGCCTGCGTATTTTCCTGAGGTGCTGATGGATTTCAAATGATGGAATTCAAAACGACAAATACTTTAAGCCCCTCCACCAGTGCCAAGGTGATGCAGTTGGTAGGAGTGGTGTGTGTGTCAGTGTCTCTCTGTGTGTACTCACTTTTTTTGGTTCACGCTCCCAGGCGAACGATGAGTACGATCGATATGGGGGTGTGATCGATACATATCATCCAGTACAAAATCGGATTATTTTGGAAGCAAAATCTTTCCACCTCTTTTCGAGTTCTTTTGATAATAATGATTACAAGAAAATTTGATCTATCGATTTCTATGAACCTCAAATATCGACCTTGTTCTTCTTTAATAATATTTCATAGAACGCCAAAAAGGTCAGGATAAATTAAGAAACAAAAAATTCCATTCAAGTTTCTTATTTATACTCTACCTTCCAACAACAATTGTTGTCCTCTTCAGGGCCTAACAAAAAACAATTTCAATTCAATTTCAATTTCTTTTATTCACGCTCCGGCGCAGACACGTCATTCGATCGAAGCAATCTTGATCGCGATTGATAGGCGTTGACTTTGGCTAAATCCCATTCGGACGCGAGTAAAGTCCGGCGACCCCTTTTCGAGTTCTTTGAAATGAAATCCTCTCCCTCTTTATAAACTATCTGAAAAAGGGTATCTAAATTGGTACGTTAATATTCTAGCCTATTGGGAAATTCGTTACGAGTTGTGTTCAGAGTTGGTCGGGAAGAAAGTAGTTCAACGCAACAACAATGGGAGCGAAGGTAGCGAGCGATCAACAGTCCCGACCAATTTTTACAGTTTAGTTTTTGGAGCACTGTCTAGGAGAACAGTCGTGCTTTCCTCGTACTGGATAGAGGCTATTTTAAAAGAAATATTACGCGAATTCGTCCAAATTGTTTATCCATTTTTTCCCATAACAAACAGCATAATGGGGACCCAAGCCCGTAACGCATCATTATAATATGATTTCCCTAATCATTTCCTGTGATTTTCCGGCATTTGACCTAAATAATCTCGCAAAAAATAGTGCCCAAAATTCCTCCCCAGTATTTAACTTTTCGTGACTATCTAAACTCATGTGAGGTACCTCACTTGACTTCATTTGACTTCATTTGACGTGCACGGGTACTAAATGGTTATAAACTATGGTATTTCTATCGGTACCATTAGAGATACGGAAAATCAGGAGTCAATGTATTCATTGTGATTTTATCAAATCAATGAAGTTTCACGTTCAAAACAAAACCAGTTCAGAATGTCTTTGAAGTACGAGAACATGAATGATACTAAATATTGTTTACCAATAAATATAACTGGCCATATCACGTAACCAATCTCGAATATTAGCACACTCTCGTGCCCTAGGATTAACAAATAACATTGTTAAATCATCAGTTAATTAGCGGATTAATCCCAAAACACGTATTTTCTACTACCAGCAATTTTGGCTCTGTTCAACTGATTTACCTATTTAAGTAGAGGTTTTTCGCCATTGATGAAGTCAATCGTTGCAGATAACAATGTTGAAAATAATTATGATGAATTCTTCGGCAGTACATGAATCTGTGTTTAATTTTATGGCATTTTAAATTGCAGGTACGATGATCGAACGAAGAGTATGTACTCGGAGACCTACATCAAGCACAACGATCGACGAGGGTCTAGTGAATACGGCAGCAGTCTCTGAGACGAAATCAAATTTAGATTTTAAGACGATTTATTAAAAACAAATCATTATTTGGCGATAAATTGTAGAATAAAACCCTATTTGTTTTGTTTACTTTTCTATTTCGAGTGTAACATAAAAAAGCATGATGAGAATACATTTATTACCCCATTAACCGAGGTGTAAAAGATAATCATCGAGAAAAAATTCCGCAGTGATTTTTTCTTTCTAGAAACTCGGATAACATGTAAAATCTATATTGAAAATGTTAACTTGGATTTATCTTGGAACATACTATTGACATGTATCAAAAGGAGATTTTAGACTTTCTTCGATTATCTCCGAGAAAACACCCTTAGAATTAAAAACTGAATAAAACCACGTTTTCCACGAGATTCTTTACAAAGAATCTTTCGAAGGCAAGAACGATATTTTATTCATTACTTGATCAGGCTAACTTCAAGTTCAAGTTAACGCAAATGAATAAAGGAATTACAGCCATAATTGGGTGAGGGTTGATTTAATGAAGAAACTTGAACCATGACTAGCATGTTCGAGTCAATACTAGATATAGGCTTTCCCCTTCTCTGATGATCAATCCGAGACAGGTTCGATATACTTGCACCAAATATCGTAGCCAATAGTCCGAATTAACAATAATAAGTAAGCGTCTATTTTGAATAAAATTGATTCTCCTGTCTTCAGATAATCATCAGGGGGACAGTCTCTACCGATAACTGGTCTGACGTTAATCGCTATAGCGTAAGCTTCTATACTGGCTAGAAGGCTGGAACAAATTTTTCACAATTTATTTTTCGATTAATCATTTAGCCAAAATTATGCATCCTGAACTGGCTGTTAACAGCCAGCCTGAGTCAACTCCCTGATAGAAATGTTCAGTGAAGGGGCGACTTTCTGAGTCCGAACGACATCTAACGGGTATCCGCGACCTCTCACACAGAATTTTCGCGAGGGGTGCCCCCAGGGATCCTGCACTTAAAGCTGTGGGCGACGTTTCATCCTAATATATCCATTACTATTCAGAAGTTTCAATTATGAAGTGTTCAAGTGCAATTGTGTTATTCAAGTTGTTTTTCTTGTTTTGTTCAACTATTTAATAATATTTTGTAATTGCCAACCAACGAATAAAGATGAAAAATCCATTCAATTATTGCCTCTTTCACTCACGTCTCTCCTTATTTTATTAATAAGGATTGTATTTTAATTATTTCAGGCGTGAAGTGGTAAACAGGGGTAAGTCGATTTTGATTTTTAACCGGTTTTTTTATGGCCATGTCGAACGTTGAAAGAAATAATAAAATTTCTATCGTGATCTTTTTCATAACGTTCAATTAGCTTTACGTAAGCTATCTACCACTTTCAGAATCCAAAATATTTGTCAAAAATTGGCCAATAGGAAAAGTAAACTTGTCGCGGATTTACCACTTCATTGTTTAATTGAATTCTCTCTGTAAAAAACGAAAAATTTGAAACAGGGAATTTTTGCTCAGATAGTTACATGTCGCCTGGCCACTGCACTCACACGGTTCATCGCGAAGATCCAGATTGTCGCCCCGTGAACTACGTGTGACTTCAGATTTCTAACAGGACTGGTTCGGTTAGGACCGTGTCCAATGTATTTTATCATCCGTTAAAAAAGTTTTGAAAACATTATGCCTATTGGGTTTCAACGGTTTCCAAATTGATTTAGTATCAAATGGAAATAAAATGAGGAAAAACGACCGATTGAATGCAGAGGGTTAATTTTATCTTATGTGGAAATTAAATTTTCCGCGATCGAGAACGGGAAGTTTCAATGATTCGAATTTTCAAACGTATTGGATTCTTTATATTTTTTATTTCATTCCTCATTTGGACATCCCTTTTTATTTCTAGTGATGAGAAAAGTGCACGCCTATTCGACGCAAAATATAAAATTTTAGATAGACATCTTTCGTGTATGATAACAAAAAGGTTGATCTTAAAAACTTGATCGGCTAAACAGCTCTATTTTTAATGCAAATGAATTTTATGGTCGACATGGGATTCAACCACCCTTTTCACCTCTCCCATCGCTGATGCCACTCAACATCCATCATCTACATATGAAGGATAACGGAGGATCGATGCATGGACTTTTTTATATACTCCCACGGAATATTGCCCTAATCCCGAAATAGAAACTTTTGCACAACTCCTTGATTATCGCTGTTATGTTAATGGAAAGGTAATTTGAATGGTTAAAGTAAAAAGTTACCCTCGATAAACTCAGTTCCTGAAGATCACCAGATAATCAGCTATAATACCCCAAGACCTTCAAAATTATCGGATAATACCCGATTCTTTGGTTGCGTAGCAACGAGAGGGAGAAGTTCTGCAGACTAAAATCCCGAGCGCGCAGCGCGAGGGATTTTGTTGCAAAACTTCTCCC
>JAPYZN010001413.1:0-19818 GCA_030522865.1 Psyttalia lounsburyi | reverse complement strand
GACATTTCATTTTGTTATATTCTGATGAATATTAATTAATACGAAAATTTAATTGTGTATTGGTATTTATTTCGAAATGTTCTGACCATGGAACCCTCTGTTTTGAAAATTATGCATATCAAGGCTCGTCTCAGTCCTCAAAATTTCGTTTTTCGAGGCTCAGTTCAGCCTTTTCAGCGAGCCTTAAACAAGGCTTGTTTGGCGAGCCTGAAACGATGTTATCATTTTAGGGTTAAAAGAGGGCTGATCTAAGGCTAGATCCCAGCCCTCATTCAGGACTTTCGAGGCTCGGTTCAGGGTGTGATGAGCCCTCTCTCGATTGTCGATTCCTACCTGGGAGAGAAACAATGCGCCAAGAAAATGAAGAGATCATTGGCTCAATAGAATTCAAGTTTTTTTAAAATAGTTCATTAGTAATTTTTATTCCAAACTCTACGAAAAGGATTTTTCTCACTCTGCTTCTCCTCCAAACATTTTCCAGAAGCCTTTGCCTCGTTAGTACCAATAAATAACCCCAAAACTGACATTCTAATAGGATTGAAAAATCAAGTGTAGAGTCCCCCAAAATATCATCTCCCCAAAAATTTCTGGGGAGTGATACCACTTGGTTTTAAACGCAATTATGGACCACTATATAATATACCAGTTGAGGCACGTGCCTGCGTGTCGCCCATACAGATTATAAATATGATATAGACTGACAGGATATATGGAATCGCATTCTTGTCCCTTCTCCCCAGGAAAAATTCACCCCACTGGGCCTTAAAAATCGATTCCCAAATGAGTCTTTCAGTCGGTTTCCACGTCGAAAGTAATCAAGAGCTTGCTCTCTGAATCTTTGTCGAAAGTCCTCCAGCAGTGGAGGAGTTTAACCTTCCGAGGTATCTGGAATTTCCACGATTTCCAACGTTTCCACTCTCTCCAACACGGCAAAACGTTTTCCCTCGTTAGAGCCGAGGATCCTACGAGCCTTTTCTCCTCCACTTCACCCTCAAGAAAATACCCGAGTGTACGTGACTCAAATCTCATTTCAGTACCCATCCAGATAGTAATTTTTGTCTACCAAGAAAGGAGAATATTTTCTGGCTCGCTTTATGAGTTCTTCGACGGAGAGATTTGAATTGGATAAAATAATGATTTTGAAATATTTTTCTTGTGATATACAAAAAATATACCTGAATGTATAATCCGAAATCAAGTATAAAATGTACTTGATTTAAGAAGATTTCACATTGGATTCACATAAAAAAATTTATAGAAAAATTTAGGGATTTTTCTAAAAAAATCTATAGAAATTCTACTGGAATTTTATAACAATTCTATACCGATTTTAGTGGACTATTATTAAAAAATTCTGTTTGTTTCTAATACCGATTTAATTCAAATTTCTATTAGAATTTAGTTATTATATAATGTGTAAGTACATATGATAGGAGCGACCTAACACAGACTGTTTTTTTTTCTTAGGTCCAATTTTGCAAATTCAATGCATATTTTAAGCGACAAAGACATTTTTCGAGTCCAGTCAAACTATTTTTTTGGTAAAATCATGTTTTGCTGATTATTTGTATAAAAAATTTAAAACATTAAAAAATTAAATTTCTATTTAAAAGGTCCATAACAATTTTAAGAAATTGACTGAAAATACATGTCCAATTCGTTTTGATTCCAGAGCGATTGTCATTTGGTGTCGGAAGACTAGTAGGTTCTCCATCAACAAGAAGTCCCTCGCCCTCCCCCTCTCTCGGTCCTTCCTCTCCCGCGACAGGCCAGAGGGATCAGGAGATTGACGTTGACGGTGAAGAGGATGAGGATGAGGAGGAGGAGGTGGACGTTGACGTTGAGGAGGTCGGAGATGAGGAGTACCGAGATAACAATACCTCCCCAAGGTCCAGTCATTCGACTCCGTCGCCACCGCTGACCCAAGCTCCATCGCCCATGACACGTCCACAGAGAAAATCAGGTGACAGCTTCAGTGTGTCAGCGTTACTGAGGCCAGACCCTCCATCCAACCGGAACTCCTCGCCAGTTTCACCAGATCAGAATCCAGTGGCACACCAGCCCACACCTGGCATCAGCCTCTACCCACATCTCCACCTGCAGGGTGGACTCCTGCCCCCACATCCACATCATCCATTGTCCTATCTCCATCCCCAGCTACTCCCCCATCATTTGTTACCACCACATCTCCATCCACTTCTGAGAGGTGTTCATCCAGCACATCCTGGAATACATTCGCCACACACTCATGGCCTTCATCATCCACATCCTCTCGGTGATGTCTACAGCTGTGTCAAGTGCGACAAAATGTTCAGCACACCACATGGGCTTGAGGTAAATTACTCTCTCATGAATTTATTTTAGTTGTAAAGTTATTTTGCAAAAAAAATATTCCTCACATCTTGTCGGATAACGTTTTGGACAGATTGCGGATATAAAATTTGAATATTTGGTATAATGGCACAATCATTTCAAGTATGATTTATTTTCATACGAATTCTGATTGATGTGAACATCTAATTGGAAATAAACCATCATTTTCCGATGTCGACCATTTTTATTGAGACTTTTGAGAGTGTTAATTTGCAATTTTTTTATTCAGAAAATTTGTGATATTGAAACTATAGTTTGATGTTTTTAGTATATTTGAATTCGTCTAACTCGATCTACTAAATTCCGGGGGAAGTCGTTTTAGGATGCGGGGCTCTAGTCATTTAAGTTCGAATTTCCCCTGTTATTTAGTGACTTGACTCATTTATAATAAAGAATGCTGAGCCCAAAACACTGTTAAATCACTATGTATTTTATTTAGATTTTCCAGACTTCCTATTATTCCAATTTCATATCCCGTTTCGAGCAGAAATTTTCGTGGATGATTAGAAGAAATCGTTTGGAGTACTGATTAATCGATTGTACTCATAAATTTACTGTATACTTTGGAATATTCATGCGAGTCCTTTAATGATCTCTGCCCTAGGTCCATGCACGGAGATCACATAATGGCAAGCGACCATTCGCCTGTGAACTCTGCAACAAAACATTTGGCCACGAAATAAGTCTCACACAGCATCGGGCAGTGCACTCGGCTGAAAAAGTATTCGAGTGCAAACAATGTGGCAAGGCGTTCAAGCGCTCAAGTACCCTCAGTACTCATCTACTCATTCACTCAGACACACGACCCTACCCCTGTCAATTCTGTGGCAAACGTTTCCATCAGAAGAGCGACATGAAGAAGCACACGTACATCCACACAGGTGAGCTATTAATAATTATTCCAAATAATTCCCAATTGAAGCGACTGACGATCTGGGTAACTCAGATTTTCAATCTACGTTCCTTTAGTCCATCGGCTGACTGATGGCACAAATAGAAATATATTTTATAAAGTCAAATTTATAATAAATTAAATTTTTTAAACACTCTATACCTAGAGAAAGGATGTATTTTAATTAAGGGACCTCTTTACGTCAAATTGTTTATGCATTACAACAATAGTATTTTTGAAAATTGATACACTCAGTACTCATGTCAGTGCAAATGGTTTAATTACGAGAAATAAATAATTAACACGAAATAAATTCTTAGTTTCAATCAAAAAAATAATTTAATGAATCGATTAGAATTAACCTACTAATCAATAAATAAATTGATTCTCGTTAGCGCTTCAATAATTACTGCACTTCTCACTAATATTGGCTTCATTTACACTAACAAGACATTTATTTATAATTGTTGACATTTGATCGGCTTTTGATGTCGTTAACAGTGAAACGTAAAATTAAATTGGGTTGAAAGTTTATGGATAACAACTTTACTGCGGCATATTTAAACAATGCCATTTACTCAAATCAAATATACATTTTATCTGAATATAGAGGAAGGGTTTATAGCCCCTCTCGATTCTCTCAAATTTGATTTTTTTTTCGCCCAGAATTTGACGATGATGAGTAGTACAAAATCTTTCGTTACATCTTTTTTCCATGTAAATGATTATTTATGAAAAAAAAATCAATTTTTCTCAATATAAAACTGGTATTTCTTCTGACTTGAGCGGTACAAAGAATCGCTTATCCACTCCCCAAAATAGAATAATTCGTCAACCTGTTTTGATTATCTGCCCCGACTCTTTTGCGGATTCAGTCAGTTTGGATCAGATAGTGGCGAGTTTTGGCGCATTAAATAATTCAATGGAGCGTCTGGACCCGAGTGGAGTCACTGCTACCGTGAATTCATCTCTTCTGCTTCACATACACATGTGGCATTCTCTTGATGGCCGGGAGTGGAGGGGGGCCAAGGGATGGGTATGGCACACGCCCGGTAATAATCGTAATGCCCTTTTCCAAAGCACCAGCTCCACTCTCTGTCTCGCTTTTGTAAATCCTCTCCTCCCCCATTCCACTCTTTTTGCTCATCTCCCCAATTTTACTCATGGTGTCTGGTCGACTCGACTCTTGACTGGGGAATACAACTGGGGACCAATCTTCAAATAGATTTTTACTGCCTGTACGAATTATCAGCTCGTGGGAAATTTCACTTTGGCTTTGGGAATGAAGTATCGGGTTTCGTTGGGAACTGGATTTCACTTGTAGTTTTTTTATTTGATTAATTATGAGGTCAGTGGGAAGATATTATTCAGAGGATTATTTTTTTTTTTTTGTGAACTTTTAGGTTTGTCAATTGGGTTAATTATGAGAATTGTCGTTCTAAATGTGGGAAATTGTTTATAATGAAAATGTAAAAGGATCATCGGGTGAAGTGGTTCGGAAAATTTACTGTTGGTGTAAATATTATTGATTGAAAGGCAACCAGTAATGGTTTTCTATTTTTTCAATTTTTTTCGATTTGAAATACATGGAGCTCTTGATTCATGTATTCTTGCCATGAAAGGAGTCTAATGTACTTTTTTCATTAATTATTACTTTTATAAATAATCAGTTGATCCGCAAGGTATGGACAATATATAATAGTATTTCAATAATCCGCGACTTGGAAATTTCATCAGAGTTTCAATTTGAATAAAAATTCGAGTACACGATCCTTTATGTTATCGTTTAATTTTAGTGGAGTGTAATTTAAATGAACATTCCTCCTGGGCGAGACAATTTATATATCAAAATTGCAGTAAATTCCATTTCTCTGAAATTACTCGCAAATAAAACTAAAAAATTTACTTGTGTTTGCGTATTATATTTCTTCAACAATACTTGACACTTGCTGTTCTAAAAGTGATGGAAGATAGAAGTGAGAGTGGGTGGAAATGAGGACGAAAAAAAGGATAGTGAGGGGCTGAGTATTCAGAGGCGTGGAAGAAGGGGCTGTTTTTCTCATTCCTTTCCAGCCCAAGGTGGAGGGTATCTCTGGGTATTGTATCGTAACCATGGTAACCCCGTCCCGATGTCTTATCAAATTATCACCTTGTCCTCTGGCCCTCCTCGTTGCTTGGTCCTTTTCCCATTCACGAGATCTCAAAATCCCCAGCGAAGAAAACGAGAAGTGAGTGAGATACTAAATAGAGTGGAATGAAGGGATAAAAGGAGGAGTACAAAGAGCCAAACCGATGGTCACTTGGTACCTCGCTAACAACCTATGGGACTCGTGTTGCTCGAATGCTTCGTGAAGGGTGGACAAATGGCCGCTACGGAACATTTAATTCATTATTCAAGGCGGGATGAGAGATGAAAAATTTAGGGAAACTTGTGAGACGCGAAATTACGAGTGGAAATGGATCATTGGACAATGTTCATCCCTCGTAACAAATCTTTTTGGATTAATTTTCCGATTCTAGTCTTGAGATACTTAAATATTTATTTATTTATGGATATCGGGAAGTTGGAGACCTTCAGAATTTTTGGTATTGTCATCGGAAATTTCCATTGGATTATAATTTTATTGGAATTTCGAGAATTTTTATTATTGAAAATTCCCAATTGAATATCAGTTCAATTCATTACGAGTAAAAGTTGAAGGGAATTTAAATAAATATATCTTTGCATTTATAATCTATTCAAAATTCCTGTAAGTTAAAGAAATGTCGATTCATTGGTTTCGATCAGTTAAAGAGCTAGAAAAATTGAGTTTTAATTAAGAAAGATGACCCTCATATTACAATACATTGTAAAGATACGTGACTCTCTGCTTTCATGTTCAAGATTTACTTTAGCGATAAGGACAACAATTTTGAGTTGAAGGAGTGATTTTGTAGTTGAGGTTTTTACGATTTTATGTTGATGATATGGAGGGGATGCTTTAACGTTAATTATATTCCACTTTCGTTAAGATTTAATTATTATGATATTTTGACAGGATTTAATTACTTATCTTTTTACTACGGACATAATGTCATCCTTGTAAGTATGACCCCACACTGTTAAAAATTTCTTGATAATTAAGCAATAACTTCAGGTTAATTTTCAAGAATTTTCAAGTTCACTGCCAAAATTAATTAGCACTTGGAAGCAACTGAATTTTTACTCCAGTAAAAAGTCAAGATAATTGTTGCCTAAATTCTCAGAATATTTGATAATTTTCATATATCATATCGGCCTGAGAATTGTCTTTTCAGTTAATATTCCAAAATTCAACTGATTTTTCAGTACCAACATACGTAAAAATTTCTGAAAAAAAGTGACTGTACAAATCACAAGATTTTTTTCTAAAAATGTTAGGAATAATTTTCTGCAAATATAGTCTTTGACAATATAGATCTATCCATGCCTTACGCAATCCGATTTTACCCAATTTTTCTCCTCTTCTCCCCTCGAATACTTTCCTCTCAGTTTTGTCTTACACCAGATTACCACACTTTGATATAAATTATTGCGAATCGATATTGACGTTCAATTCTGTAAATTTCTGTCTTTTCAGTTCAGATAATAGACCGAATTAATTATCGCAAATTCCACTGGTTGAAACAATATTTATCTAGCGCTTCGTGCCAACCCAGTGTCACGCTCTCGTCGAGTTTATACATTCAATCCCATACTGTCATCCAGTGCAGCAAGTACAGCGTAACAGTACCTAACCCACCTAATAATGATTTTACGTAACGCCACACGACGTACCCTGGGGAATCTTACGTTGCCGCACCCTCGTTGCACATGGCCCAGGCGTGTAACACCGGGAGGGGCAGGAGGGGAGGGGGATGGGGTGAGGCGCGGCGCGGAGAGGGGCGGGGGAGAGAAGGACTGAGAATGTTCTCAGTTGTGTGTACAGATAGAAATGCGAGACAGAGATGAAAACAGCAACGACCGAGGATCTTGATTATCATTAGAGCTGAGAGTCACTCGGGACAATCGGCGACCCCCTTGGCCTCGGCACGCATCACGTACCAGGACACGCTATGAGTTTTTTTCCCTCATGGTCGTGATGAGATTTCACACCGTAGGATGTTTAGGTGGAGGAGGACAAAGGGACAGGGGAGGTGGGGCATTCGGACGGACTTATGGGGATTGCAGATTTTTATTGATTAGGGTAAGGTATAGATAAGAAGGATTTGGAACTTCGTGATGTGTCTATTTTTTTATATTTAAAGTGGTGAATGGAGTATTCTTTTAATAATTATTTCCCCACCTAAAAAATATTCCATCTGGGTTGATGATTTCCATATTTTCGGCAAACGTTACCTGGAGAAATTTAATTGCATCACAAAACGAAGAGAAAATTATTTTTTGCCCATTTTTGGTGGATTTCTGAAAAGATTTCAACATTTCGAGCAGTCCTTAAATTTTTTAGAGTAGGCAGAAACGATTTGCCATTCTTTTTTTCATTCTTACATTCCTCTCAATTGCTATATCCAATAAAAAATTAAGAAAACAATTCCATAAAATGACTGTTCACTCGAATCATCTTGCCAATTCCGAAGGATTCGCATTGTCACGCCATGAATAATTCTGTTGAATCAGGGGATTTATGTAGTTAATCTAATTGGATACATGAAATTTCCTTGAATTACTGGTTAACAAATCCACCACCGAGTAAAATCGCAATGTAACCGAGCTTATCCTCCTGTTTAACTTGTCAAAGGGTCCAAACACAGTATCTTTCGGGGTAAGCTTGGTGCCTATCCCGAAAGTAATTCCCCTCTCCCTCGTCCTTCAAACCAACTGGTGACAGTAACGACAAGTGCGTATTCAACAGCCCCTTCCTGGGTAAACAATGAGCGCAGTGTAATCTCTGGCACCATACGCCACCATTTCGGTTTTCGTCTTGAATAAATACTGGGAGCTGTGGGGTCATATGTTATGCATTACCCATTTTTACAGCGATATTTTGTCAATAAAAATTGAACATTGTGAGGACTGATGCGTCTGTTTATTTCCAATTTTTTACTCGATTTTTCTACGCCAGTTTGGGGATTTTTGTTCTCTTTTTGATGGATCTATCTTCTTCGGCTTCGTCCCCTCATCCCAGTTGAAACCACCACTTTCACGATCACTCGTCAACCCCTTGTTATCATTGAAAACACAACCTGCTCGATCTGCTGCTGTGCAAAGTTGTAGAGAATGAAGGTATAGAAGAGACTTCAATGATATTTTCTCTCCTCTTTTTTTCGATGTCGAGGGCAATTAAATTGTTCCAGGTTATCTCGAATTCAGAGTTTGCCATGGGTGCACTATTAGTTTTGGTCAGGATTGATTGGAAGCTGTTGACTAATTTTGACTCGTTGGGGGTGGATGGAATCACTTCAGACTGACAAATTTTTTAAACCTGATTTATTAAAGAACTAACCTCACCTCAATAAATTTGATACAATTTTTTTGGATAAATTTATGAGAATGGAGGTTAAATTTGTTCAACAGTTCGTATTTCGATTTTTTAAACTTAAAAATTTTGAATATTCAACTTTTTCCAACTCGAATATCAAAATCAATAAGAATCCCTCGTTGACATACTATCAAAGCGGAATTTTATGTCAGCAGTCCCGATGATGAAAAAATCCAATTTCTGATAATCTGAATAATTACAAAACCCTTAAATCCCAGAACAATTGCTTGAACTGGGGTCTTCAACTTTATTTATTCCATTTTTGTTTCTTGCACCTGTTCTCTTCTTTTCCAATTTCCCGATATTGGGATTCCACTTTTAAAGCAAAGTTTTCCGGTTATCAATAATAAATTCCCACGTGAGAGATGGGTTTAAACGTGAGTGGTTAATGCCATAAGTCGATGGGTAGAGTGAAGGTGTCAGTGAGTGAGTGTACTTGAGCTGGGCACGTGTATAACACCATTCTCTCGCTCTCTTCTGGGGCTATTAGAGGTTTCCGGGTGACTTGACTCGCTGGGAAGGGTAGAAGAGCCAAAGGGGCAGTTCCATCCGTATCTCCGGTTCACCAACACCGCAACATCCCTCTGAAGCTGTTTAAACTTTGTGACAGGCGCCATAGGAGGCTCACAGCTCATTACATCCGCATTTGCTGTTCATGGGGTGTTTGTAGCGGAGAACGTGTACCGAAAACCCGATTTTCTCCAGAAGCAGTAACTGGAATTTTTTTGTGAGGATCGGTACTGGATTGAAGGGTTTTTTGAAATTATAACCCTCGGTTTAAGCGCATAAATCGAACGGAATTTATTTATTTTACACTTTGAAAGCTCGATTTTGAGTCTTTTGTGCTCTCGCGATGACGAGAGTGTCCGAATTATGACGAATAGCCACGAAATTCTCCTCCGGTGAGGCCAGCGATATATCGGCAACACGTGCAATTACAGAAATCCCGTTCCTAGCGGAGTACGAAATAATAATAGGATGAATCCTAAATATATGATACAAATAAAATTAGCTTCGCAACTTTTTTTCTCGCCCTGGTTTGCTGGCGGGCGACTTGATGACAGGATCCGATTATCGAAGATATTGTACTAGATTTACCATTTTAAGTATAAAGACCAGACAACGAAGTTTTGGGGTTTTTACAGTACAAAATTAGTGAACTAGTAATTAACGCTTTTGATAGGTTCTGACTCCGAAGGGTTATTAAATTGTGAGTATTCGATTTGTGGTCCTTTTGTGCGCATTTTACGAGCAATTCGAACTCATAACTCCTTTTGCATCAATAATTATCGTAAATTTTGTTGATTGAATTGCGAAGGGTACGTCTACACTTCGTGAATAATGAGAACAATAGTTAGAGAAATCTTAAAAATATTTCGTTATATTCTAATTACAAGTTTCAAATCGTATTCCCACAAAATACAATTTGACATAATATAGCAGTTTATACGATTCGGGTAATTTCATAGTTTTTTTTATTAAAAATTCGTTTGAAGAAAATAATTTTCCATATTCTTTTAAATGAGTTCTCCCCGTCCATTTTATACTGTTTTATTTGTTAAAAAGTACTATATTAGATCATACAAAATTAGGTTCAGATCGCGAAAATTCATATCAATAAACTATTGAAGTTTTACAAATTTGATATTCTCCCTGCGTATCGAATATACTTCTAGAATCCAATTTTTTTATTCATTCTTGTGATTAAATTTTAAATTATGAAATTAAAAATTGTGTAAATCCAAAAGAAAACTAACCTCCACGCTCTACATTAATTCAGTGTCTCGTCGTTTGAATGATCATCATCATTTTCCCCATAACCCGTCATCCCAATGGACTTACCTCTCATTCCGAATTTAATGTCACGTCAGAGATAGTTCGATACAGAGGATACAAGCTCAACGCGAAGCGTCGTGAATGCAAATTTCATCATACAACTGGAATCGTTGGGGAAGGGGCTGGGGTTATCGTGAACATCCTCAATGCCAAATAGCTCGGGCTCATCGCTGGCTATGGTATGATTAAATTTACCAGGATATCGACATGACTCGCAGTTCAACCCGCAGCGTGAAACTCATCCCACAGCGGCATCAGCGCTACATCCATCCAGTGTAACTCATCCACCATTTCGTGTTTGTCGATAATTCTGGAACAATGTAAATTACATGATACTTTGAGTGAGAAGGGAGGGGAAGAGGTTTTTGGGGTACGAGTGGTGGTGGAAAATCATTATGGCGGGGACATTCGATACCGCGGGCAATATTTTTGTCCTCCGCTTGAAGCGTCATCTGATACAAAGGGCGGGAGGGGAAGTCAAGTAGATCGGATTTGTCACGATTCCTAATGTGATCGGTGGTGTAATAATTGAATAGCCATCCATTCGATGTTATCGGGAGGGACAGGATTACACTTCCTCCGCGGGAGGGGCTCTCCCTTGTGGCTATGACTAGAGAGGCATTAAGGAGCTAACTGACTTAGGTATCTTGTATCACGTTTCAATTGCTTTAGTTCATTCTTCATCACCTTGATATCCGGGAGAAACTGGGGTAGGCGAGGGGATGCTTGCGGTTGGGCATGGGCTTCCAGTGGATGGAGTGAGATATTTATAATCTCTATTAAAAATTTACAATTTAAAAGATTTTTAAACCGAAAATATCCACGAATAACTGACAAAGAGGGCAGTAAACGACAAAAAGGAAAATCAATGCCCAAAATTCGAATTTGAATAAATTCACGCAAAATAAAATTTGAAATCGGAATTACGACTCGTCTAGGAGAAATGAGGTCTCATCAATTCTCGTTTTGGAAAAATTTATTTTTTTGTCTGGGAATTATAAAAAAAAATGCAATGTAGGAAAAAATCGAATGAATTAAATCGCCAGATTTTTCTCGTCACTTTTGTACATCCGAGTTTATTGGAAATGCGTGGAGTATCACGGGCACGGTTTACCTGGTGACTCGACATTCCATCGTTCGCCACCACCGGGGGACACTGAGTTGTACATGCTTGTATGTACACTCAGTCCCAGGGCAACACTTTGACCCCCCTCCCTCCCCGCGGCCTCTGGATGGTACCCCCTTTCCATCCTCTTTTACTACTCATGCAGCTATCCATGTAGTCCCGGCGTATACCACCTATATAAATATACCGAGTACAACGTGCTGTTGAGAGTAGCTTTCCACTCGGACGAGTTTCCACGCATACATCGGCTGCTGGTCCATTGGGATACGTTGCTTGTCATCGATCCGGTTCAAACGTGTCAGCCGATCGTCGAGATGTGTTTCGAATTATTGAGTATTATTTCCATGTCCTCGATATTGCGTCATTAAAAATTTTCAGAACTCGTCGTTTCGTTGGGGATTTTATGAGCAAATTAAATCCATAGAAAAGTGCAGGCAGGAAAAACTCAGTTGGAGTTACGTTTCACTGAATGTTATTTACCAATGCAAACGTTTTTTTTTTACTCTCTCAAATTACTTTTTTTACGCTTGTGAGGACTTTTTGATTACTTCAAATTCGTTGTAAATCGTATTCGTTATAAATCACTTATGTGTACGTAATTTATGAAATTTGTGCACATAAGTAATGTTTAAATTTAGAAGTTGAAATATTTGAAGTACGTCTGAGTTCTATTCGGTTAGAAAATTGAGAATTTTAGGGTCGCAACAGAGGACCCCTAGTACTGGTCTACTCCACTCGTTCCCTCACTTCATTTTCTTTCTGCTCTTTCGCTCCAATGAAGGAATTTCTTTATTCCAGACGTTCTAGGAACTTCATTCAGTTTTCTTGCCGAGAAAAAATTAATTTTCTGTCCGGTATTGAAACCTTTCTCGTACTTACCCAAAACAATTTTTTTTCTCATTATATTTATTTATTTTTGCTTTCATCAGAATGATGGAGTGTAAAAATTGCTCTAATTGTCCCCAAAACATCAGGCAAAAATTGATGGCTGCGTACAAGCAGAAAAATCTCCATCCACCGAATACTTTCTTCTTCCCCCAAAAATTATTTCCCCCATATTTATTTTCAAACCTATGCATTCACCCGAGATATAACTTCGATACGATTGATATCCAACAGGGTAATCCCAGCGGCAGTTCTGCGCTCCAGAAAGATGGAGGAAAATCCAGGCTGTCCTCGACGTGAAATATGAGATGTGGTTTCCTCCAGGATTCCCTTTTCTCTCAGCCTCATCCAATGCACGTCGTCTTAGATCTTCTCACTTCGTCTTGCACGTCTTTTTTTACCCTCTCTCTTTTTTTCTCTCGTCTTTCCCCACCCCGTGTGCATTTGAGCTCACCTCTCGCGGGGATTTGGATTGGAGGGCAGACATGGGAGAGAGAGACGAAGATCTCTCTCAACTTCCGCTGAGCCAGAGGAGGAGGGGGAGGCAGAGGAGCCCTGGTCGATGGAGACGAGAGGAAATCAATGCCTTCGCCAGGCAACTCCTCCGCACCACTCCGTTTTCAACCTAGAATCCCAGCCCCACCTCGAAGGACCTTTACTACTTGCTTCCTCACTTGATTTTCTCTTTACCCCCTCGTTCCAATCAAGAATTTTTTTTATTCGAGACGTTCCACGAGTTTTATAGATTTCTCTTCATGGGAGGTTTTATATTGCAGTTTATGAGACTCGGCATCCACTTTTTAATCTTTTTTTATTTGTTTTGGATTGGGAGAGAATGAAGGAAAGAACTTCTAGAGCGTTTATTCGGTGGACGGTCCGTTTTGAGAATCAGAATTAAATTTAATCAGTGAGGATTTTTCAACCTGATGAATATTTGAAATTGCGTTGAGATAAAAGAATCAGAATCTTAAATTTTCTTTTACTCTCTCGTTCCAATTATAGATTTTATATCGCAGTCGATGCATCTGAGCATTTTTAATTTTTGTTTTATTGTTCTTTTAAATGATTTTAATTGGAAGAGAATGAAGAAATAGGGATTCGTTTTTTGTCTGTGCAAGACATGATTTTAATTGATTTTCATTTTTACGGGATTTTAGGGATCTAAATCTAAATTTCAATTCAGGAGACCATTTCTACTTGCGTTCTCACTTGATTTTCTTTCTAACCTCGCGTTCCAATCAAGAAGTTTTTTATTCGAGACATTTCAGGGGTTTTATAGATACCTGCCCATGTGAAGTTTTATGTCACAGTTTATGAGACTGGGCTTCCATTTTTTAATCTGGCTTTTTATTTACTTTAGATTGAAGGAGAATGAAGGATAGGTTTTATAGTTTTCGTTTTATGGGCGGTAACACCTAAGAATCGAAATTCAATTTGATCGATAAGAATTCTTAGTCACGTGAAGATTTGAAATATTTGAAGGGCGTTGTTATTTTCGTAGGACGATATTAAGCTGAATCTCAGGTCCAAGTCAAAATAACATTAATACTCGCTTTTGCACTTGATTGTGGTTGCCTCAATTGAGGAATTTTTCGTTTTGGATTTTCATGAGTTTTAGAAATGTCCTCCAGTTTAGGACACTTGTTTTTCATCTTTTAATGTAAATTTTTGTATTATTTAGCAGAGCAAAATGAAGAAATTTTCATTTCTTCTTCTTTACTGTGTTCAATTTTTGAAGAAGAATTTCGGAATTTCTTAATTCGAATTTTGTAGTTGATAGAAGAGATTTGCACTTTCAAAATTTTATATTGATGTGTTAAAACTCTGAGGATCTTGAAAATTTGAACATGAAGATTTTTTAATTCAGTTCTCGCATCTATTGATATTTAATCAAACATTTTAAGCCGAAACACAATTTCACCGTAGTAAATGATGCCTCACCACACCTTCCTCTGCGATACTCCAAAATTGATGAATCCCTTCATCTCTGAAGTCCCTCTAACACCAATTGCTTTAGCATCATCCCCCACCGGGCTTAATAATCTTCGAATTAATTCCGAGTTAAATCACGTCCTGATACACCTCTCATTGACTAATACCAGCCGTCACCATAATTTCCCAAATTCCCCGAGACAAACGACTCTCAAAACCGGTTGTAAGTGTCACTAACTTTCTTACCCACTTCCTCCACTTTTTTTTTCTCAACTTTCCTTCAAGTTTAATGACGAAGATGGTACAGGTACTGGAGGGTGAAAAAAATTATGGAGGAAGTTCTTGAGTGTCGCTCGAAAAGCGATAAAACTTTTGGAAATCGTCGGGACACAAAAGGGTAGGGTTTTAGTGTTCTAAGGGTGGAGTTGAGTTAGAGGGAAGATTTCTTGGAGTTTAATATAGTTTTAGGGGCGGTGGCGTCAGCGGTCGACGATCCTGGGGATGTAATGGCGTCTTAAGTCCTCAGGGGTTCTCCGTTTGTCTTTCAACGAGCAATTTTTCACTGCGAAATTTCTTATTTATTGATTACGATTTTCAATGTATTTGTCTTTCCTTCCAACACGTCCTGTTTTCGAAATATTTTAGAAGCTATCCAATTGTAAATTTTTAGAGATTTTTTGTGTTTTTAACTTTTTAAAGTCGAATTCACTCGTTCCAAAGGAGAAAAGAAATTGATACATTTGAATTGAAAAATCCTCCACCTTCACCTGTTCGTCGATTACTCGAGTAAAGTAATTTGCCAGATAACAAAATTTCAGTTGAATTTTTCTTAACGATAAATTAAATTAAATAAACATATATTTTTTGTCATGATTAATGATATTGCGTTCTCCAATTGATTGGGTTTCATCGTTACCAACTCCGTCACTCAAAAAGGCCTCTCACAAATCTCGATTGGATTGCCGACCTCTCCACCCATTCCAAAAAATACCTCACACCAAAAATCTTCACCAACTCGCGCCATAACATACCTCATCCCTCCTCTCAAAAGAGAAGCACAGATATGTATGTACTCGACTCGAGAATAAAAAGCGATGAGCAACCTCGGTAGAAGCTTCGGACGGTTCTTGATTTTTATGACCCCGTAAATTCCTTAAGAGCCCCCCGTCTCCACCCTCCACGCATGCGCCCCTCGCCTCTCCTCCCTCCGCCCACCCCTCTGAAGCTCCGAAAAACCCGGAGAAACCCGCAAAACCCCCTTCATCCGCCTAAAAAATAACAACCCAACGAAAAAAGCTCAACAACAGAATCGATGGGCTGCTATACGAGATTGAAGGTTTCAGTTAACTAGTTGTTTATGATACCACATGTGGCGCTGTCCACCAGGTTATACCCCCAACAATTCCGCACAACGCGTCGTTTCATTCGTGCGAAACACGTTTGCACAATCGACTCCGGGAAAAAAAAACAATAAAAAAAAACTTGAAGTGAAAACGAATGGAGAGGAAAAGTCCATTAACGTTTCGCGGAGGGGGGGAGGTAGAATTCTAGATTCACCCCCTCCCCCTCACACACACATACACACACCCAACCAATGCATTATTTCTCCCTCAGCTGCATTGAAATCGTGAGATAGTGCGCGAGTTTATATTGCGCGCTAGTCTCCGCTCTGCCCTCCACATCCGTTTTGTTGTCATGGTAACGGTTGGGGGCTGGAGCCGCCCCCAGCCACCAATCAGAGCGCCCAGTGGCTAGAGATGAGACAAACGAGGCAACCGTATTTCTCTCCCCCTTATCCTCTTACCCTCCCCACCCATGGGCCACCATTCCCCCCACTAGCCAGATATATTTCCCCCACCAGTCAATGGAGGAAACGTTATTTTGGCGGGTTGAGCTTTAACGGTTCACGAAATTTTCAACGGTTGGTGAGGTCCACCAGCTACGCCAGAGTCTCGGGGGGGGGGGGGGGGGGGGGGGGGGGGGGGGGGGGGGGGGGGGGGGGGGGGGGGGGGGGGGGGGGGGGGGGGGGGGAGGCCAGCTAGGGCTGAGATTCTCGCTTGGGAGGAAATCTTGACCGGGCGTGCCCCGCATCCAGGATATATACTACCACCAATTCAAGAGCTCCCTGTCTCCGACTCTTTCCCTCTTCTCTGAGCTCGAGACCCTGGGATTTACCCTTTACTATTTATTGGACTTTTTCCCATTTTTTTTCTTTTTGGGTTTTTTTTTTCGCTCCGGTTCTGGTTTGGTGAGAACGTTGTCTTATATTTCTTGGGAATGATGGGAGAGTACTCGAAAGTGATTGTATTGGAAATCGGAAATGTATATGGGGTTTCGGGGAACGGGATTGTTTGAGTTCAGATGAGAGGTTTTTTTTTTGGATTATCAGCGGGTTGTTGTATTACGAATTTGTAATTTTTCGTAATTTGTTGTTGACGTTGTATTTGAATTCGGTGAAGAAGTTAAATTTGAAGGTTTAGTGAAGGCTCACTGAAATTTCTAATTTTCGCGTCAAAATATGTTTTTCCAAATTCGAAAGGAATTTCCGAATTTACCTAATTTCTATTCATTTTCGGTGAGTCAGTGTACTAAAATTGAGGACGAATTTTCTTAAAATTTTTCGTAAAAGATATAATGTAATGACAATTTTCTAAAAGTGTATGAAATCCGAATTCAACATTAGAAGACCAATAAAAATAGTTCATTTCGATATGATTGCGGGAAAGTGGTTTTGGGCTCATGGGAGGTTTATGGCACCAATGATAATTCCACTAGTCTAAAACCACTTTTTCTGCGAGTATCGAACCCTATTTTCCGACACAATGTATGCGGAATGAGATTTCACGCACGCTTGGGTGCATAAAATGGCACTTTACACACAGCGTAGCGGAAAAAATGGTTTTCATGTCGCCGGACCAGAAAAACCCCGTTTTCGGGTCGCTGCGCGCTACGAAATTGGCGTTTCTCAGATTCTACGTCACGAAAAATAATATCGACGCCTCGCAATGGAAAACATATCACCCTCCGTCACGTGCTTGGCATTCTCGCCTTCGGCTCGGGTTAAAAACGCTCACTTTCGTCCATTTTGGCAGAAAAATCGTATTCAAGCCTCGGAAGGAGAATCAGACAAGCATTCCCCGCGTGTTTACAACCTTCGCCTTCGACTGGGCTCGTAATTTTGCACGTGAGGACGACTTGTCTACTTTTCCTCTTTAAGTGAGAAATATCCTATTGAATTTGTAAAATAGACCCCTTTGTCTGCGTCAGTCTTGGCGTTAGTATATTGATGCCATAATTTACAACATTCCAAGAATGTTATAAATTACAAAAACACATTGTTTTGACTAATTTAGATTTTATTATTTATGATTTCAGGTGAAAAACCCCACAAATGTCAAGTGTGCGGAAAAGCCTTCTCCCAGAGTAGTAATTTGATAACACACTCGAGAAAGCACACGGGTTTTAAACCCTTTGCTTGTGACCTCTGTGGTCGTGCATTTCAGAGAAAAGTTGATCTGAGAAGACACCGTGAGACCCAGCACGCCGAGCTCGGCACTGCACCAACGGCAAATCCACCACATCGTACCTCTATTGGAACAATTGTACCGAGTAATCTCGTAACAGCCAATTCCACGATTCTACAATAGGTACTCGAGAGATACAATCAGTTAAATTCAGTATCGAAGTGGTAAAACGTAGCTTCAATCAAAACCTCTTCGTCAATTATTTAATTATCCCAGCGAATAATGATTATCTAAACGAATTCTTCAGCGGAGTCAAGGACTTTTTTTATAGTTCATACCATTGGTCAACGAAAAATGCGTTTTGGTGATTGTTTCGAGATTTAATCAATTCGGAGATGATCGATGATGTAATAATTAAAAAAAAAATTAAAATATTAAGGGAAATTTTGTTCAGAATATTCAACGTCTCTTAATCCTTTTTTTTATCGAGACTTTAATTGCCTCAAGAAAATACCTCTTGGTGAACGTTTTTGGAAATTAAGCTATAACAGACGCACAGAAGAAAAAATGTAAATATCTTGAAACCTTGAATTTAAGATTTCTTGAATTTTGAAATTCTTGGAAATTCAAAATTGTCAGAAAGTTCTATGCCATTGACAAATTAGAAATAAATTCATAAAAACTCCATTATTCATTACCGAATTGATGGATACAAGTGCAATGACAAATGCACAAATATGAAACTGTAAAAAAGCTCCCAACATTGTATCTAAAATTACTCATTCCCATAACGAATAGATCTATAACAAAAAATTAAATTTTGATTCACTACGATTTACCACTTCACCAGTAAATTAATGAGTCGTGAATTAACTGAGAAAGATTCACCACTTGACCTCCAAATTGTATCTCTCCCCTGACAATTGAAAACCTAAAAAGCAGTGTAAATTAAAAATAATTAGCCGCTTCTTTCGGTAACCAAAGATTAGTTGTATTTAAACTGTGCATTATATTTTTTCCGTTCCAAGTTGAAAAATCGTGTTGTAATATATCTGCGTAATTATTCTATTAATTAACGAAATTAAGAAAGATTAATCATTAGGATTATAACCGACTCGAACAAAAACTATTGAAGATACGATTAAAGTCAAAGAATTGTTGTAAATATCATTGAAGCCAGAGAATTCATTTTAGGTGAACAAAAAATTAGACTCGTCTGTGTATAATTTAAGAATTAATTATATTAATTATTATTGAATGAGAATATATAAATATAAATATGTTGCCAGTGAGAAAAACAACGGTGATAATGATCCCAAAAAAAGTAAAGCCAGGAAAAATAAAAGAGATCGGAATTCATTTTCATTGAGTCTCTCACGAATGACAAGACAGAGTTTTCTCAATTCTAATTGTTTTATTGATTATTATGTAATTATTGTAATTAGCCCTCCACTCCTCTCACCTATCTCCCCCCAGTCCCTCTCCGCTATTAATATTATTGTCATTATTATTAATAATAAACGCTGTTACCATTTGTAAAATGTGAATTTTTCTCTCCTGACTGAATTACCTGTGTCTTGTGGATTTACATTGCATCATTTTTGCGAGCTCTTTTCATTCACTTTTTTTTTATTCTCCTATTATACTTCATCTCGGGGGTAGCTTCGAGCTAATTTCTATGCACATAAATTTTCCACTGGCGTATTTAAACTGCTGGGGAATTTGCATAGTACGATAACACTTATGTATTACGTACCTTTTCATGAATACTTTTCATAATGTGAAGTGAAATTTACGTCTTTTGTGGCTTTT
>JAPYZN010001412.1:0-25154 GCA_030522865.1 Psyttalia lounsburyi | reverse complement strand
AACTTGTTATCTCGCGGTTCGACTGACTCTCGCTAGTTCGCCCTTCCACCGCAAGACGCTCTAATGCTAAACCACGCCTACGTCTGAGATCCCAATACCCGACAATTACTCAACTAACGCGCAATTTTACCGAAAAAAAAATTTCTCTCCGCGTGAAGAAAAAAAAATTGTTAACACCAACAGGAAAAATCATCGACACACTTGCGCATTATTTCCCCTCGGGTAATTGTGGGCCCATTCCAACAAACGATACATGATCGACATGAGAGATTGTCGCGCAATGGAATGCACAGCATGAGAAAAGTACGAGAAATATGAATCCCATACGGAGCATGAATTTTATCTTCCAAAATAGCCGTCTTAAATTTTCTACTCCTTATCGCATTGCGTCCGCGGCGGCGGGGCGGCCGGGGAAGGGGCGGGGTGGGGTTGAGAGGAAATATACGGCAGTCTTTCCTTTAACATTCACTCCAACATTATCGTATGAATAACCGTGGGCATTTGCTGTAGATTGCAAATTGAGATTTGAGTATTAGAATGCAGGAGAGGTAAACAGGATAAAGTTGTGTTTGAATTTCTCGAGATTGATCTGGAATTGAAGTTCTGATTGGAACTCACATATTGGGGGGAATACAAATATGAGTGCTTCATCAAAATGTATATTTAACTGGCTGATTTTGAAATTAAAGGAATAGGGGAGGATACAATGGGGTCGGGGGGGAACAACGGGGGCGCCGGGGCGGGGGTTTTTATTTAAAAATGTTCCCCCCCCCCCCCCCCCCCTATCGTTATCATCTGTATGAGCCTCAGCACGTAGTCCTCTGAGTATTTCGAGGGAGGACGGTAATTCCATTGATCCTGCTGGACGATTAAGGTCACTACTCGACGGATATCCACATATGACCACTCTCTCTCCCTCTCTCTGTCTCTCATCGCCACTAGAATTGATGATCAGTTCAATCTCCTTTCAATCTGACTAACTCGCCACGTTTTAGGCCCTTCTCACTGCCGATTTCGCCTTTCTGTATATGTTTTATAATTATTTTGAGATAAAATAGGGTCTTTGAGTGGATGAAATTGAATTTAGTTTTAGAATTCAATGAATTGATTAATTTTTCAGATTTTTTAATGAAAATAAAGCGATTGTTTCACGATTACTACGAAGAATTGTCGAAATTCATTCAAGAATTTTTTATTGTAAATTGGGAGAAATGAAAAATTTCCCTGCACTGAGAGAAATATTTAATTAAAATTACGGAAAAATGCGCGGGTTCAAAGGCTCCCAGCCAATTTCGATGGGAATTGAAGAGAATAAATCGGTTACGCTCCGGAAATTTTCACCGAAAAAACAAAAAATACAAAAAAGTCGAGACGATTGAGTTATTTTTACGAAACGATTGATACTTTTTATGAAATTTTACTTCACTCCCAGATTACGCTTCAAAACGTAATTCTTAGGATTCTTAACTGGTAAATTTTATTGTAGCTAATTATTGTGAAATTCCATTAAACATTTATTTCTCATTGCCACGAGAATTTACGATCAATTCTCTCCCCTTGTAATCTGGCGAGATCTCCTCATTCCCGAGACATCTCATTTCCGAATTTATTTTCCTGTATATCTTTCATATTTATCATTTTGTTCAGCATAAACCAGGGGTGAAAAATAAAATGAGGGGGGGGGATGGGGTTGTCTCGGCGAAAGGTACGTGAATAAATTTACCAAGAAAGCCTCTGGCTCATCCACATTCTCATTCAAACCCCAGCTGGAGTTTGCACGCTGACGAGGAGTTGGCAAAGGCTAGCGGCCAGCCGGGGGGTGGTCTCCTTTGCGCTCAATTTTTTTTTCGATTGGGTTTGGGAAATTGGCCCTGCACTCGGGGTCCTCAAGAATAAAATTTCTGCCGGATTGCCAAGAACTCTCGAAAGCCGTGTATCACACGCCTATTTGTATGCATTATCATTGAATTTATTTAAAAATCATCTGGAGCTCGTTCTGATTTTTTATTAATTATTGAGGGAAATTAATGGGCATTTTTCCGGGAAATAAACCAGAGAATTTCAAATGAATTATCGATTGGTGGAAAAAAAAAAAAAAACCATATCCAAGAGGCTTTTGAAAAATCAATTTCCAGGTCGAGTGGATTAAAATTCCTAAATCTGCCGCCCAATATCGACATCCCTCACATCTTCAGCCCTTCGATTGCATTCGAGATAATCGATTGAGTGTTCTTGTACTTTCGTAAGTGAGTACCATTCTTCCGGTACTCGAGGCTCGTTCGATGAATCACCATGACAACGAGTGCTAGTTTGATTCCAGCCTGTGTTTCACCCCTCAAATGTTATTCCCCGTTCATTTATTTAAAGTTAAAATACGGAGAAATCCCACGGGAAGATTGACTCGGTAGTTTCTGTTGACACGACACGAGTGATTACTCCAAAGCCCCGGAAAACTTCAGTCGACCCTTTTTTTTCTCTTTTTTTTTCCCCCGCATAAGCCCGCAAACGCCACCCCCCCCCCCCCCCGCACAGTATTTTCTTCTCAACTGCACACTTATCATACACCAGAAGCTTTTTAAAATGTTTGAACGCCATTGGAAGTTTTGTTAAGGGCTTGGCAACCGAGTGAGGGCTCAGTTTGAGTAAAACTTTTATAAAGTAAATTTACCATTGAACATTGCTTGCTAAAGATAAAACAGAAATAGCGGAAGCGAGGACTCTTGTTAATTAGCGTTATTGCTCGTCTCCTCACACCCAATCTGCCAGTGATATTTAATTCTAAAAGTTTGAATGAGCCTTGAGTAAAGATGATATTTAGTTATCTCAAGAAGAAGGTGATTTACGAAATTTTACACGAAGTGAGAGATCTCTTTGACCCTCACCCTCAGGTCAAATGGATTCATAGGCGACACTGCTGACCATTTTCATGAATTTTGTGCCTGAGTTTTATGAAAGTTTTCTCCACAACGGCGGGATATTTTCTGGTGTTTATAATGACTTTGCACTGAAGTAGGCAAGACAAATTGTGGAAAAGACACTCCAACGCCCGGAGAGACGAATATCTAACCCTGAGGCGCTCTCGACATTAAATAGCCGAGGAATTTCCCCGGGCCATCCCCAGGTACTGATGGCCGCACTTCATTTCAAGAGTTGAATTCTCTCACGCGGGGAGAATTTCCTTCAGTAAAAATTCACGTTCCCTTTGGGAATTCCTAGCATTTTCGACGTTCGGAAAAAAATTACCCAATCGCAGCGTAAAATTCAGCATCTTTAACAGAAAATATGCACACGTCTGAGTGATAAACAAATTTTCCTGAAGGGGAACGGTAATTTTTCCCGAGCGGCTGAAAAACCACGGAATTATATAATGAAACAGTAATTTCTCCTGAATTTTTCTCTGGAAGAAGGCCAGTCACTGAATTTGCACTCGAAGTTGGAGATCTCCTTGATCCCTCACCCCCAGGTCAAAGATTAAGATCTCAACCTAAGGATTCAGGGGTGACACTGCTGACCATTTTCATGAATTCTGGCCTCAGTCTCATGAAAGTTTTCTCCACAGCGGCCAGATCTTTTCTGACATTTATAACGACTTCGCAGGATAGTAGCCAAGATAAATTGTGAAAAAAAAAGACACTCCAACGCCCGGAGAGACGAATATCAGGGTCAGATGATCCTGAGGCGCTCCCGTAGACACTAAATAGCCCAGAATTTACCCAGGATCACCTGTATCACTGATATTCACAGCCACAACCGTCGCAGCAATTTTTTTTTCTCTTCACCTCGAGGTGGGAAAAATCTCGGGATACATCTTCGGGTTCTCTCATCATTTATTTTCGCTGATGGGATTTCTTCTAATGGCTCGGCCAATGTCATTCCTACCTCGTTCAGTCTACCTCGAAAATGAGTCTCTCAGCTGGGGAAAAAAAACTCGTTAATAATGAAGATGAAGAGGTGAATAAAAAAAATTGGCATGATGTAGCATTGGTAGACTGCAGCATCTTGATTCAACTAATTAGATCATCTCCATCGAATACAGCTGCTGCAGGCAGAACCTTCTGCACTGAATCGGCAAAAGTTAGTTAATCGGAATACACCCAATATCAACTGCTCCGCACTTAGTCGAGTATACAACCTGGGCGGCTCTTGGAAATGGGAGTACAAGTTTCAGACGTCCCGTGGGGATGCATCGTAGATCATTATTCAACCCAGTTTTACCCTCCACCAAGTGGTTATGGTGAACCAATGGGATTGATAATATCGTTTTTACTCTTAGTTAATGTTATTCAAAAAATCGCCGGAAGGTCGGAACAATTTAAGAGACAAAAAGCAATTTCACTCCGAATTTTTTCAATTGCAAAAAATTCAGGGCAAATTATCGTTTCGTTATGTAATCGTGTGCATAATTTTTGGTGAAGATAGTGGATTGTATGCTGGGGTTGGGTATTTCTTTCCAAACGTCGAAAATGTGCAAACAATAAAATAAATAAAAATTTAATTTCGCTTATGACGAGGAAAACGACTTCTCGAACCAAATCTCGTGATTATTAGATTAGAATCTTTTGGATTAAAGACTGCAATAGTCCTAAATAAATTTAACCACCCAGACATAATTTGAGAAAGCTCATTATTTCAATAAACAAATAATCTTTGCCATATTAATTACTACAAAATTTTTTTTGATCAAGTTTTTCTTTCCCCCTTCAAAAATCATATTTTCTTGTCATTTTTCCAGATAAAATTAAAGAAATTGTTCTCAAAAAAATTTTTTTTCTCTAATTCTAATGTCGATGAGGCAATAACAAAAGGATTCAATTATGAGAATTAATATATTCCCCAAAATTTTTAATTCCTTCGTAAAATTAATGTTCCCTCCCCGAGTGCGGCATTTCACTCGGAAAATTGTTGCATCCCCACAAAAATAAACAATAATAGCGTCAAGGAGGGGGAAAAAAAAATCCTCAAATGATAGATCAGGGAAAGTGGGTGGGTGGAGGAGGGGAGGGGGGGTGGGATCGGCTAGAATGGCAAAACCAAGCGCGACAGGGATTTATTATCATCGATGTTAGGGCAGAGCCCCTCTTATGACATAAAACATGATGAATTGTGCATTCCGTAACCAACGGCTACACACCTTCTCATCTCATCGTTCTGGCTTGTCTGTAACGTGTGACCATGGCATCGGGCTCTTTGTCCCTGCCGAGTATCGGTATAATCTAATATGTTTCAATTAATCCTGGGTACCTGGATTAATTTGTCGTGGGTGGATTCGTTCGTCGATGCTCTCTCGCATCTCCTCTGGGACACATCCCCCCCCCCCCCCCCCCCCCCCCCCCCCCCCCCCCCCCCCCCCCCCCCCCCCCCCCCCCCCCCCCCCCTCCTCCCTGTACTCGCCATCTCACGCGTTCAATAACACCCAGCGTCGTTGTTGCTGAAACTCATTTGGAATGCATATACGGGGTATCACCCGCACATGTGGGAAAAGTTTTGATTATTCGGGAAAGAGATTATTCATATTCATATACAATGTTGCGGAAGTTTATTGACATTCCCAATAATTCGGGGGATTGGAGGCTTCTGGGTATTTTGATTCTCTTATTTGAGATTTTTTTTTTCTTTTTTTTTTTTGTTTAGGGTAATTGCAATAAAATTAGCGGGAAAAATGGGGGAAATTTTTGGATTTAGGGAGACTACTGTGGCTCGGGGTTTAAAGAAGCTCGACTTGTTTTGGTGAATTTAAAAATTAGGAAAGGGATTTATGAAATTTATTACATTTGGGAAAATCGAATAAGCTCAAATAGGATTTTTTTAAATTTAATTGCCACTTGGATTTGTCATGTCTAAATTTGTTTTTTGTCGGCGAAAATGTTTTCAGTCCTACATTTTTGTTTTAATTATTTAATTTGTTGTTGGAAATTGATAAAAATTTAGAAGTGTAGTTTAAGGAAGTTAAACGAGTGGGTTTTTTTAAATTCATTTTTTGTTTTCAAAGTATACATTTTTTTAGACGTAATTAGACTATTTTCACTGATAAAAACTTTGAGTGCATAAATAACTGGCGAAAAGTTTTTAAAAGGAAAATGTGTGTATGAGCAATTTACAGTATTCAACTCATTGTTTCCATCCTTTATCCCTCCATTGATCCCCTGCGTATGCCTCTTTCAGCCTCGAGCCAAGATTTTCAATTTTTCATGGCCATTAATCATTCTCGTTCTATATCCTCCGTATTCCCTTGTATTATTTTTTTTTTTCTTTTACAATCCCGGATTTTCATGAAAATCACTATGCAGTGATACCAATGTGTGCAGCGGATGAAAATGGGAAGAAAGCCACTGGAGAAATAATTCAAACACCAGTGGCCTGACGGGGATAATAAAGTGATTCATATGTACAAAAGAAGTGTGGACTCGTTCAAGATTTACGGTTCGAGTGATATTCATATTTTTCAGGGGCCGATCATTTTTCGAGGGTATAGAGTGTCTCATGGGAAATATACCAGACTCGAATTTTCGTTTCTCCGGGAGTCCACATAATTTTTTTTTTCTCCGAAACGAGAAATTTATTTTTCGGTTACTTACGATGATTGAATAGCGACCGTAAATTTACCGATTGATTTCACTCAGCCAACTAATTAACATTTTTATTTCCTGCAAAAATGAATTTAAAAAATAATACGATTGTTTGTTTTTTTAATTACAAATTTCCGCAGACGAAAGTCGACAATTTTCGCTGATAAAATTTCAGTACATTTTTTCTACGTAGAAATGAAAAAATCCAAAAGTCATTACAAAACTAAAACCTTCCATTTGTCATAAAATATGAAGAACCCGAGAGAAAAAAAGAGAAAAAACCCTCCCAATTCCAAATTCCGTCTCGATTTTTCTCAATACCGAATGACATAAAATTTAAATCATGAACCCTTGTCGCAGCGCCTCCATTCCTCCTCGCGAATTTTTATTACTCCTGCTTGTGAAGTGCCAAGGATCCATTGGATCGCGGGAGAGTAGAATAGTCTCACCGGAATTTCCTTATTCCTCCCAGTCCACGGAACACGAGGCGATACGACACTACCAAACGAGAAAATCCATGCGCTCAACCATCCTCACCCCCTCTCCCCCATAAATATCGGATTACACTCGATGTGAATCCCCCACCAGTGAATGTATGTAACTCATTCTCCATTGAAAGAGCCGATGAGATGTCTCATTTTACCCAATAAAGAGAACAAAATCTTTGCAATATTAATTAATAAGAGACAATGAGAAGTCACCGAGCCCTGGATTTTTAATTGCCCACTAAATTCCCGGGGGCTGTAGTAGTCCCCCTCCAGAGATTAATGAATACTGAGCCCGAGGTTTATTAATATTTAACAAATTGTTCCAGTTATGGAAGTGAATGAATGTAAAAAGTAGGGGCGAGATCGAGAGAGAGGAAAAAAAAACAATCCACCCGTTAAATGATGCGCCAGATGTTTTCAGTCTCTCTTTTATGCTATCCCTCCCACTTAAAACCGACCTCTTCATTCTTCTCGGCTCCTAACGTCTCAGGGAAGACGGTTCTCGCCTTGTCTTTTGATAAAAATAAAATGGCATAAAGCAACAACCGGTATACTGCCCTCTCTCACACCGCCCCCCCCCCCTCCCCCCCCCCGCCCGCTCGTCTCTCGCTATTCCCAATGTTCTCTTGCGCTCGGATTTAACATGTAAACGAGCTTAAACACTTTATGCAAATTGAATTTTGACGCTAGACGAGAGAGAGTCTCTTGAGGAAGTAACGATGAAGAATAGCTTTGGCGTTCTACTTGTGTATACACTCGGTATAACTCGAGTGTATGCACCGAGTGTAATGGGTTGTATCGACACTGCGAATTGACGGGTCTGATGTGCTAATTTATTTATCGGTATAATTGGGTGATGTTAATCTACATTTTCGAGGGATTCTTGGGCGTGGGGGGGAGGGGGGGGGGGGGCAATAGAGATTGACTTTTCAAAATTTTGAAAGGGGATTTTCCGCGATGAGAAAAGTAGTTGTTTCGCGCCGAGGGAGGGAAAGTAGACGAGTGGGGACGATGCGCAAAATTACGCACCGAAGGCGAGGGTTGGAAGCACGTGGGGAAGACCTGATTCTCCTCTCGAGGGCTGAATGCGAGTTTTCGGGCAGGGGGACGAAAATATGATTTTTGTACGCGGAGAGGGGTTTTTTAGGAAGAATTACCGGTGCGGTCGGTACTCGTGTAGCTTTTCCATGAAATTTTTATGAATTTTGGGAGTAAAAAAATTATTTGAACTCGGAAAACTTAATGAAATGACAATTTTTAGGTTTAGTTATATTAAATGAGCTCTCGGGGAAGATAATCAAATTTTTTTTACTGAGAAATTGGGGAATTTTTCGCGGAAAATTTATTAAGGGGTTAAGAAATTTTCTGCCTACATGGACCGAAAGTGAGCATTCTACCCTCACCTTCGTCCATTTCAGAAAAATCGTATTCAACCCTCGGGAGGAAAATCAGACAAGCATTCCTCACGTGCTTACAACCCTCGCCTTCGGCTCGGGCCGTAATTTTGCACGTGACGACGACTTGTCTACTTTTCCTCCCTAGGTGAGAAATATACTATTTACTGACCGGTTGGATAATTTTTAATAACATCTGAAGAATTTTTGTCATTGAAAGATAAATCGCCAAGAAAGTTTCGCAAAGCGCGAATTTTCTTGTCCTAAAAATTTCAAAATTAATTTCCTACCAGTTGCAAACCCTTCCTATTATCCTCCGAATAATTCCTATTGTAATGGAGCGAGCCACACACCGTAATATCCTCATGTTCGATGCAGTCGAGATAAGTCGGGCAGCGATTTCCAATCTGCGAAATAGCCCGTGAAATCGTGCGTTTATGAGGCGAGATAACGCTCTCTCGGTTCCATGCGTCTCGCCAACAATACCGAGACGTCGTACCTAGGCTGTGAGCTTCTAATCGCCTGGCATATCGAGTCGTTAAGGGTCTCTACGTATTATCCTGGGGTACGGTGTATGAGGGCTTTAATACCGTCTCCATAACGCCGGTGGAGACAAGAAATTTTCCACTAAAATACAATGACAAAGTGACATTGGGCTTGGGTGTATGGGATTGTGCACATTTCTGATTATTCAGTGAGCGTAAATTATCATGTGCTCAACGCAATTCAATTCTAGTCAATTCAATTCGTAAACATCTGGGGAATTGCGAAATTTCGAAATCCACCGAACGGGCACTTTCCGATGATTATACTATTCATTAAAGTCGTATGATTCAATGTTCAGTTGTGTACTGGGGGATAAAGATGGATTTGTATCGTTTGTACAGTTTGAATTGTGTGTTCGTACTAAGTGTTGATGTTTGCGAACTAAAGGTTATTGTTGACTGTACGAAACTCGGATATTCATTGGGCTTTCAATAGTTTCCACTGTTGAATACATGAAAATTACAGTTGATCAGAATTTGTCTGGTTATTTCGGTGTAAAGTGGGAATATTTCATTAATTGAAGTAACTTGGCTGAATTATTTGAGGTTTCCCGAGTATTACGCGAGACGGAGAGATTTTTAGTCAATAAAAATTGCGGAACAACTCACTCAACTCAAGTGGAGGGAATAAATCGGTTACGTTTCGTAAATTCTTCCGTCTGTCATCGAAAAAATACGTAAAAGTCTTGTAATTCTTCGGAAAAGTGGACAACGTAACAGAAATTTGTACGGAATGGTACGGAATAAGTAAAGAACGTGAGGTTAAAGATTCCCCTCGCTGGGACTCATGGCTCAGGCCCCGGCCGGATGAGTAATTTTTACGAAACGAATCGTCGAAATTACGTGACTAATATTGACACTTTTTATAGAATTTTATTTCCCAGATTACGTTTCGAAACGTAATTCTTAGGTTTTTTTTCTCTACGTGAGAGTAATTTATAAATAATAAATACGTTTATACATTTATTTTAACTTAATTAGATTATTATTATTGAATTAAATTTAGTAAATTGAATAAAAATTCAAATTAATAGAAAATAAATTGAAGAGTTAAATTACATTAATAAAAAATAAATATGTTGGCATTTCGGAGTGTAGACCAGACGATAATTTAATGAATTAATGAAAAAATTGTTTAGTTACTCATCGATTTGGTGTAAGATATCCCTGGAACCGAAAAAAAGATGGTCAGATCCACGAAGGGTTGCGAGTTAACCAGTGAACTTTCTTCCCAGACAAACCAACTTCTTTGGCTTCCATTAGCCCAGACCATTGGCCCTTTTTTTCGTCGTATCGTGAGAGCTCGAGATCGTAAATAAAGCATTCTATACCTCTGTTCACGCGATTGGAAAAAAGCTTAACAGGAAAATGACGTGAAAAAAAAGAAATAAAAGTATTAAGCATTGAGGCGCCGGATAAAAAGTGAGAGAAAAATCAATTCCGGGTGTCTCTCTCCCGTCTCTTATTCATCATGGTTACACATTAATGATATTTTTTCATTGAATTCACCGGATAATTGAATGCCACGAAGCTAATTCAAACTTCCCGGCGCGACAATTATCCCAACTTTTTTATTTTTCCATGGAAATTGATTGGTTCTTTTGAATTGAGATTATGGCTCATTACTATCTAGCCTTTCATACGCCGAAGGGAGCGTCGATGAGAAAAAATTAGGGTAGAGCTGAATTATTCAAACATTTAATTATTTTTCTTCTGAAAGTCCCATAGAAAATTTTTATTTAAAAAATTTTTAGTTATCTCGACAGTTAGAGAAACAGGTCAATTCAATTAAATAAACTTAATTTTTTGAATAATCAAAAATTGTTGATTGAATTTATTAATTCAATTTGAGATTGCTGAATTTTTTATTGATTAAATATTCACAAAAATTGATTGAGTTAACGTCAACTGTGTTCGCTGGAAAAATAAAAATTCACGAATTTCAAGCAAAAAGTGAAATATCAATAAAAAAAAATCCCTTGCATTCTTTCTCAATCTCATCTATGACAACAAATCATGAATCGCCGATTCCCCCCAGCGAATAATTAAAAAACCAGAGTAGCTATAATCTCGGAAAGTTCGTCTCCATCAGTTACAATTCAAGTGAATAAATAGCAGTGACTCACTCTTCGATAGAACTCTCTCAATTCTCCTCTTCCGTGCACTGCCCTCGTCTTTTAAACTCATTCCCATCGACTGATCAAACGACGAGAAGCCTCCGCGGCTCTCATTTACCTCCATTCCGCCATTAAATTCGTCAAAGCAGATACTCCTACACCATCTCCCCTCATCCCAAGCCTCTCAAAAGGTACTAAATAACGTTGACTCTCTGCGAGCCATGATTATCCCAGAAAGACTGAAACAAGAAAGAAATCCCGCGTCCGTTATCGTTGGCGGTGGTCTAGGTGGCAGGAATACGATGAACAAACTTTTATATTACGTCATATAAAAGTTTTTAACGTTCGCTGGAGAATTATAACTTATTAAGTGAGACGCAATGGACGACGTTATGGGGTGGTGGGAGGTCATGAGGTGCCGGGGCTTTGTGAGATATTCCTTTCAGGTTTGAGGGTTGCAATGCTCCCATTATAAAATAGACGATAATAACTGCATTAATGTGGAACAATTGCAAAACTCTCGATTACTCTATGGCAATACAGCTGTAGAATGATCGTTGAGGAATCATCGAATGGTGTGTTGTTGTCTATGGTAACTGACGATGTAGTTTGGGAAACACTTGGGCTCAATGTCACTTTGCATTATGTAGATTCTACTCTGGGTGACATTACCCGGGGGAATTACTGTAGTTAGATCGGAAGAGCAGGATCTGGAATTGATAGATTTTTGGGTTTAGAATTTTAAGATGAAGGGAAATATAATTTTTGGGAATTTAGTAGCAGAAGAGGGTACAGGAGAAATGTTACCTGGAAAATTCGTCTCCAGGAAAATTGTCCCCTAGTAATTCATTTCCCCGGAAAATCATAACTCGGAAAATCATTTTCTATGGTTTTATTTTGTGGGGAACTATTTTCCTGGGGATTTCCCGGAGAACGATTTATCAGGGAGCCATTTTAGAAGAAGAAAATATCCGGTAACCGCAGGGAAAATTTTTATTGAAAATATCGACTGAGCAATTGTTATCTCTTGACTCCCCCGATTTTAAGAGTTTAATTAAATACCCAATTATTAAATTATTTTAGACACACTTGAAGTAATTAAGATCATCATTTTTTTTTAAAATCATTTTTTTTTTGGAAATTTGGGAGCAGCAAAGATTCTAGGAGAAATGTCACCTGCAAAATTGTTCTCCAGGAAAATTGTCCTCTAGAAAATCATTTCCCAGGAAAATCGTCACTCGGAAAATCATTTTCCATGGTTTCATTTTCTGGAACTATTTTCCTGAGTGACAATTTTCCGGGGATCATTATCCCGGGAATTTTCCGAGGAACAATTTTCCAGGGAATAAATAACCGCTAACCGCAGGGAAAAATACCCTCGATTCTCCATAAAATTACAAATTCATGGATAATATTGTCTCAGCAATTCTTATCTCTTGCAAATTCCCCCAATTTTAATCCATCAATTAAATACCCAATTGTTAAATTATTTCCGACACATTTCAAGTAATTACGATATATCGAAGACACTGGTCTTCGTCAGTGATATCATTGAGTCCTCTCGCCGTATCTAATCTCCACTCCGGAAACAGGTGATGTAGTTCCAAAACTCTTGGATTCAATGTGACTTCGCATTATGCAGATCCAGCCCTATGAGAAATTATTGCACGATACGAGAGGACTCTATTTAATGTTAACATATTATTCTCCCCGAGCGTGTGCAGTGGCGTGGGAGGGCGGGGGGTGGGGGGGGGGGGGGTGGGAGGTAAATAATACAGGCGGGTAGGAATGTATGCGCAACCTCCTACATACACATGGATTTAATAGTTTCCTGTCGTGCTGGAGATAAGGCTGAACAATTGATACGTGTGTCACCGGAGACCCCCCCCCCCCCCCCCCCCCCCCCCCCCCCCCCCCCCCCCCCCCCCCCACCCCCTCCCCCTCCCTCGCGCAATCTATATATCGCATGTGTGACATAAATTTTCCAACAACATGTTTTTCATGTTTGAATAAATATCATGTTTGAGGGGGATGGGTTTTATTTCGGTCTAATAGAACTGATGTTTTTTCCAATGGGGCTTTCGAGGGGCAATAAATCGACATTCAGAGTGGAATGCGACGTATTTTATTTCCATTTCGATTGTAATTGATTGAACATTAGGTTGAGAGTGATTTAATTTATATAAAATTGTGGCATTAATTGTTTATTTATTTATTGACGGCGAGAATGGTTGGGGATCAATTGTGGGTTAATAAAATATATAAAATATTTTAAAAAAAATTAATATTGACTGTTTGAGGATTTTTTTCTGCATTTTTAAATTTCGGAAAAAAATCGTTGGGCCTGACGTTCAATTTTTGAACGAACTTGAGAAATTTCAATGTTATTGAATTGTTGAATTAAGGGCTGGATGTAACAGTTTATAACCTGGAAATCCCCGTGGCTAATGACACAAAAAATAATTATCAAATCGTAAGAAAACATAATTTCCTACATCCGTGCATAATTTCTCCAGGTCCGAAATTAGGTTTACCGACGATTTGATAATTACTTGCTGCGTAATCAATCGCGGGAATTTGGGGGTAACTAATTTTAACGCACGGGCCTTAACCACTGGATTTAATGATATATTTAATTTTTAAATAAATTCGAATTTACGATAGTAAAAATTGTAATCTGATGATTTATCAATTTTGATGAAATATCAATTTTTGTGCGGACGTTATTTAATTATCAGGTTTATTAGACAAAAACATTATCAAAAAATGTTCATATACACTGAGCTTACAACTATCACCACAAAATAGTGTTGAACAATTAATATCTCCCCCTTTATCCCTACAATACGAGAAGAAGCATAAATATACCGAGTAATCCAACTCCAGACGACGATTTAATTCACCGTGGAATGAAATAAAAAAATACGAGGACGTCCCCGGGGGCGGTTTTACACGGCTAAAAAGAAAACACTGGATATGTAGTTACACTTTACAAATAGGGCCATTCAAAAACCACAGACGAAACAAAGTGGTTACACGCTTAATTAATGTTAAGTTCTCTCCCGAAAAGCTTTTTTTAAAAAAAAAAATATATTTGTAATTGTTGCGGCTCATTTAGCTCCCTCTTCCCCCTGAAGTTCATAAATACGGAATTACGAGGAGAATAGTGCGGGCTAACGAGAGCCATTAGCGCTGGAATTAAACAGATCCCGGGCGTTCAAATGAACGCGAAGAGTCCCCGAAAACAAAGTGAAAGAAAGTACCCGAGCCCCTCAAGCATACGCTGCCTTTTGCCTGCTCTCTGTGTTGATATCTCGGGTGAGGGAGGGCCTGCGGGGAGAGGATGCACGAGGTAAGCGATGGGGTACCCGTTAACCCCCCCTCACCCACTCCCCCTCGCTGTTCTACGTCTACACTCGCCGACGAACGAAACTCACCGTTAACAAACGCCCCGACTGCAGTGCGAACGCGCTATTTGAGAGGGGAAACTCGACGCTTTTGGCTCACGCAGTTGTGCAAATCCTGTTGTGGTCAAATTAGATTAAGCCGTTGCGTTCTCGTGCATCTACTGGTCCATGTATTTCCAGGATTTAATAGATGGGGTCGTAGAATATACATTGACTTCCGGTGGCAAGTTAATGCATCGGATTATGATGGCCGTCGATTCCTAGGGGGGCTGGGAATAGTTGGGGATTTAATTGGAATTAGTCGGTGTTAGATTATTGTTAATTAAATTTTAAGAAATGGAGGGGTTTTTTAAAGCTATCGGTTCGGAGAATTTTTTTCGAGGATTTCTGGGGGAGACGCGGGGGTATTGGGTGAAATGAGAATTTTTTGGGGGATTTTGGGTATGGAAGAGTAGATAATATGTTGAGAATTGGGGAAAATAGGGTTTTTTTTATTTTCGGCGCGCGGAAAATTCAGGGGGTGAACTCTGATTTTGGGAAGGGTTGTTTGAGTTGTTTTAAATTAGTCGATTCCTAGGGGGCTGGGAAAAGTTAGGGATTTAATTGGAATTAGTCGGTGTTAGATTATTGTTAATTAAATTTTAAGAAAGGGGGGGGGTTTTTTAAAGCAATCGGTTCGGAGAATTTTTATTGAGGATTTCGGGGGGAGACGCGGGGTATTGGGTGAAATGAGAATTTTTTGGGGGATTTTGGGTATGAAAGAGTAGATAATATGTTGAGAATTGGGAAAAATAGGGTTTTTTTTATTTTCGGCGGGCGGGAAATTCAGGAGGCGAACTCGGATTTTTGGGAGGGTTGTTTGAATTGTTTTCAATTACGTTGAGTCGTATTGAAATTATATTTTGTCAGATCCGATGATCGATAAAATAATTCATTTGTTGAGACAATAATTTAATTTATTCAGTAGAATTTTCTTAATTTCTATTTATTATCGTAGAATAATTAAATTAAAAGTTACAATTTCTGCTGATTTCTCCAATGACAATTTTTTTTTTATTCTAATATAATTAAAAATAACATTAAACGTAAATTTTAAAAGACGTCATGATTTTCAGTTCGATTTTAATCAAATGATTCATTCTTTTATATTAGAATAATTTTAAAAAATGATTGAATAACTAATTTACAACAAATAAGCCACTTACAATTGATTACATCAATTCTCAGTAATAACACTCACAAAATGACTACCAAAAAAAATTCAACTAAAGATTTTCATTTGATTAGATGGGTCATTTATCTGAGCGTGAGAAAAAACGCCGTCGCTAGTAATGGTCAAGGATAATGAGAAACCAAAGAGAAGAAATAAAAATTCATTAAACTCGAGGATTAAATGAAGGATTGCGATAATTTTTCATGTAAGCCCTCGCTCACGTAAATCTATAATCCCCTAAATTCCTAAACCCCTCAATTCCATCTGTTTAAAAATAAAATTACCAAAAACACGAAAACAATTGAATTAATCTCTTTTCTTGATATTTTTTAAATCATCCGCACAGAAAAATGTTCGTTAAACTTTCACAATTGCCCGTCAATCAATTGCCACAACAATTCCGGGTGAATTACAGCGACAACAATTTGTTGACTATTCCCAAATCGATTGTTCCCTCTTTCATTTCCGAATAATTCGCCTGAAAAAAAATCTGTTTTTGTTTTTCGTTTCTCCAAGACCGCTCATGCGAGTGAAATTTCTCAAACGAACGCGTTCTCCGTTTTTTAATATTGTTTTTGGGGGGCATAAAAAATATTTATACATCCAGGTAAACCATCAACTCACCCCCAGTTTATCTCACATTGTCCATACCATCCGTGCCAAGTGGAAAATACGAGTAACATCGCTCGTTCATTCCTTTCTCGCTGACTCAATGATCACATTATATTGCATTTACCGACTGCCCCGATGGCGCGACCACTTCAACTGCTGTTTTTCAACAACTTCTAAAATCTTTTTAACAGCATTTTAATTGTACACCTATTGTTTACGACTGTAGGCTCGCTGTACGCAAACGACACTTTGCGACACTTTAACGACAGAAATAAAACATCTCAATTTCCACGACTGTTTTTTTTTTTTGCAAATATTTTTCAATATATTTTTTTTTTTACAAATATTATAGCAAATTGTTTATTATTCACTCCGAGTTTGCCGATAGTTTACAAATCAACGAATTGGCGGGACTAAATCGTTTATCCTCACGAGGAAAATATGGTTTGCATAATAATTTTTCAATTTTTACCACTTGCCAACTTTTTCCGTGAATATGCAAATGAATTTCATTAGTGATAACAACAACTCGTACTCTCATAGATTACCCGATAAATCTATTCGCCAGTTGAAATTCTATCTCATCGGAATTTCATGAGTGTCACTAGGAAATTTTAATTGTGAAAAAAATGAAAATATATAATCCATTTGCGGTGACATTGAAATACTCAATTTTGATATTAACAGTTGTTAATATTTTCTGCCACAAATCACACGTTAACTCAGTAATATTTGATCATTACGGGGGAATAATGAGGCGCAATCCGAGTTGAGGGCAATTTATTGTTATCCCATGGTGGACACAACTGTCGGAACAATACAAACAGGCTCACGCCGCGTATCTCACTGAGTCCCCGCATTTTCCGTACAACCGCTCAAGTTTCTCCAACCCCCCCCAACCCCTCATCCCCCCCCTCTCCGCGCCGTTACCCTTGCGGGCGCAGGCGCAGTGGGGAGGAATAAGCGGCATATAGCACCCTGTTCCATCACTTTGCGCATCCATCCAAAAATATCATGGTTCCGTTATTTTATTAAAACGCGAGAAGAAAGGGGAGAAGGAAAAATGGAGACGGTATGGCATCTCCTTGACATCTCAACTGGATTAAATAATTTAGAGGGCTTCCATGGAAAATCGGGAAGAGATGGATCTTCAGGGGGGAACATTAATTGCTGGGAATTGTCAATTTTGTTTGGACTATTACGGAATTATTTTTTTTTTGGTAAAATTCATTTTGGATTAATCAAATTTTGTTATGGATTTTTTTTAGGATGGACTAATTATTTGGGAATGTGGAGGGTATTTTAGGCAGTATTTGGAGAGAAAATAAAATGGAAGGGCCCCACAAAATTTGTAATGATAAAGGAAAAGGGGTTGCGGAATTTCTGTCGCTTGACGCGTCTATCCGAAAATATCAGGGTTCCGTTATTTTATTAAAACGCGAGATGAAAGGGGAGGAGGAGAATGGAGAGGGTGTGACATCTCCTTGATAATAATTAAATTCATTAAATAATTTGGAGGGATTTCATGGAAGAATCGGGAAAATATGGATTTTTGGGGGATAATTCATTGGGGGAATGGTAAATTAAGGTTAAATTATTCCACGAAAAATAGGAAATGGAAAAATATGTATAATGTCGGCTAATTTAATACAAAATTTATATAATTCTCAAGATATAGTTTTTCGTGGGCAATTGTTTTGCGTCCGAGAGAGGTGTTTCCAATTCAAATTCTGATAATTAATTTTTGTGGAATTTTACGAGCAATCTAACACTTTTTTTTGCGAACAGGAGTCCTATTTGATTGTAGTATTTTGAGAGGAAATGGTATGTCAAGTTACGGGAAAAATTTGTAACGATAAATGAAAAACTTTCGTGGAATTTCCGTCCCTCTGTCCATTCATCCCAAAATATCATCATTTTTTAAAAATCGGGGAGAATTGAATTTTACCTGGCATCTCAATTGAATAAAATAATTGAGAGGAATTCGATGTATAGTCAAGTGAAATACCGATCAAAATTGATAATCCAAATGCTCATCAATCCCGAAATTGCACCCCAACTTCCGACAATTTTTTCATTAAAAAAAATTCACAATAGAATGCATTTTTTTAATTCACAAAAAAACTATAAATTTTACTTCAATTATGCCAAAAAAAATTTTCAAAATAATAAAAAAGTGTCAGGAGCTTCAGACGAACAACTCAAAAATAAACATCAAATGCCATTAATTCTCATTCTTCCCGTGTATTTCCATTACCCACAACCAAATCAAATCCAAATAATTCTCACGAGCGTATAAGTGACGGGATAATAATCGCGTGGAGTACAAAAAAAAAAAAATATTTAATAACTCGTCGGATGTGAATAAAGGTAAAGCCGTTAGTGACAACTTCTCAATGATTGTGGCGCGAGGTATCCGGTGGTACTACGACGAAATTAAAACTTATCCAAGTTGGAGAGAGCCACAAGCTCACAATACTCGTTTCATGCCTGTGCGCACGGTTTATCGGTCCCCCGTTCGCGATGTTGAAACCAGCAAGAGTCAGAAGACCCGTCCAAACTACATTCATTCTCTGCTCTCGACTGCCCCCTTCCCCCCCCCCCTCCCCCCCCTCGCAAACCCCTCGTCCTCCTCCTCCTCCTCTGCCCTACCAATCCGCATCCACTCGAACCATATATTCTCTCCCGGGTAATCTTAATTTTCGAACGACCATTGTCGCCTTTCGTATGCATAGAATATTCCCTTACCACTGGACTCATGAAATTTGATCCTCAGTCTCCCACGAGGTGTTTGACCATCTCTCACTGTTGAAGCCACCGCTGAAAACTAACTTTTATTCAATTACGTCCAGTCGTTACTTAATTTTCGGGAGGGGGGTAGGGGGGGCAAGGATAAATATCAGGATGCATGACACACTAGTTTAATGAATTAACTTAATTTATAAAAAAGATATACTGGAGTTGAATTAATTTTAGTTAATTATTATCATCAATTAATTTGATTATTTAATTATTATTAGTTAAGATCGGCGGTCTAACTTTTCCACTGGACCATTGCCGTCGGTAATTAGTAATTATTATTTATTATTATTAGGATTTTTTTTTTATTGTAGACCCTTTTGCAGGTTTTACTATTTTTTTTTGTTCCAGTAGAGAATTATAGAATTGAACAGTTTTTTTTGTGCCTCCAGCCGGAAAAATTGTCGAGCTCTGACGCTTGGCAATTTAATCAAAGTAAAAATAGCCGAATGTCAATATAATCACTTGAATTTTTCTTATTTCTAATTTTTTTGGGGGGGCAATTGAAGAAAAATTTGAATTGTGAGTTAATTTTTTTGGATTAACAAAATATCAAGTCGTCGCGATAAATCCAAAATAACTGAACAATCAATCGACATTTTCCGCCCTCTCGAGCAATAAAAATTCTCCTCATGAACTCATTTTCCCCAATTTCTTTTCAAATATTAAATGAAAAACTGATGGACTGAGTGACAACCGGCAAAAACACGAGCGAAGAAGCAAAAAAGAATTGAGTTTTATGGCGAGTGGCTGACGTGAAAAAAATTGTTTCATTTCCCTCTCCATCGCTATTTTCGTCGTTCGCGTTAAAAAATACGAAAAAACATCACCGGAAGCCCTCATTTACATCGTTTCCATTTTTTTTCCCCCTCCATTTTATGTTTCATTCGGGAGGTACATTCAAATTGAAAATACTCGGTACCCAATTTTCCAACTTTGCACTCCCCATTCCTCCGCGGCCCCAACGACTCCTTGAGCCCTGGAAAACATTGGGTTTGAATTCCATCGAGAAGTGGGTAGAGCCGGGGAGGGTGGGAGGGGGCGGGAGGGGGTTAGCTAATTTATGCACTTGGCGTACCTGATTCATCGTCAAAGTTTCCCTCGATGCCCTGCGTTTAATTTAAACTCTCCTGGGTTGAACGCCAATGGTTAAGGTTGTTACGGCTTCATACTTGACAGTTGTACGCATCGAGTCAAGCCTTTCAGGAATTTCAGTGAAAAGAAATCGTTTAAGTTCACTTCAAATATTTCTCCCTCACTTCGAGCTTTCAGCTGGTGAATTTATTTTTTCCAGCGAAAAAAATTCCCGACATTATGAGGATTTTTCCATTGCAATTTAGTTAACATAATTTTCATGTTTTTTCTTCTCAAATTTATAGTTATAAATAGTTATTTAATTCATTAACAATTGCCCATAATTAAATCAATTTTATTTATTATTATTATTTTTAGAAATAAAGCTGGGAAAAAGTTTTTGTTTTTTGCGAACTGAGGAATTATTTTTCAAACGCAAATTGTTGACTCTAATTTCGCGTAAATTATTCAATAATAATAATAATAATAATAATAATAATTCGAATTATATTTAGATTTGCAAAATTTTTTTTTGCTATTAAATACCCGGAAATTTATTGATAAAAATGGGTCAAAAGTTGAAGAGATTCAAATGTTGATAAGAATTTTTACATCATAACAGCTGGAGAATTGTCATTTTGAATGCAAAAAAAAAAAATTCAACTTGTATTCTGGTACATACTCGAGGCATGCTTTACTTACCCCCCCCCCCCCCCGGTGAGATGGAAAAAACTAGATAACATTGAATGGAAGACATATACCGTGGCATTACAGGATTTTCACGTCTCTTTTGCGTTTTCGTTTGCGTGTTGTGTGTGCCATTTTCCTTTTCTCGATCAAGACCCGTGTGCCCCTTGACGAGAGCCCTTTCAAAAGAGCCAACGGAATTTCAAGGAGTGAAAAAGAGTTCAAACGAATGGCGGAGTCAGTCAATGCACCACTTCCCGTTCAGCCGAGGTGAAATAAGAATAAAAAACGGTTATTTTTCAGATTCAGAGGGGGTGAGAGAGAGAGAGAGAGCGTGAGAGGGGGGGGGGGGGAGAGGGGGGGAAAAAATGGTAGGGTAAACATTGAGAACCGTCTCAGTTCTGGAGATCTCGAGTGGTCAGAGGACGGGGTGGAGTTAAGTAGAACAGTCCCGGCTAGGTCAGACGGGGAATTCATTTGAATAATCGGTTTGTTTGATTTCAATTGGGTATTTATAAGTTTTTGTTCTGTTGTTGATTTTGAAAATTCGGTAATTCAAAACAACATTGGATTTGCTTGAAAAATTTATTTTAGAATTTTTAGAAAAAAAATTGCACAGGCCGAAATTTGGATTGAAAATAATCCTGGAACCCATCCCAACCCAATCCCATCGCTTTCTGTGACGTCACGAGAATGTGGAAGGCTTTATAAATTTCTCTCATCCATATAAAAATAATAATACATTTTTAGATTGACATATCGACGGAAATGACAAAATAATTTGAGAATTTCAAGAAATTTTAATTGAATGAAAATTCATTTGGAGGCGATGTTTAATTTTGGAAATGAGCACGAGAGTTTTAAATTTCATTGACATTTCAGTGATAACGTAATATAAAAAAATCTAATTATCTTGAAAATCCAAGTTGAACACGAGATTTCATGAATAATTTAATTGTCATTCGAATTTAAATTCACAGTATGAAGTTTAGTGAAGTTGTTGGATTACTCTACCTCTTAAAAATGATAAATTACACAGCAAAAATAGCTAACTATTTAATTTTGCAATAGAACAAGTGAATTTCGTCGAGCGACTCTAATTGTGATTTTTTTTTGGTCGAGACAATTTTTGTTTTTGTTGTCAATTGAGCATGAAATTTTCCGCAAATAATCGCCATTCAACAAAATTCATCTCTCCCATGAATCCTCCCACCACTGGAGCCCTCCGGATATTTATTCCCGAGACTTTGCAAACTATACCTACACTATTAATGCGCACAGAGAATTCTACCCAGTTTCGAGGCCGAGAATCTAAGATGCTTCCGAGATAACAGAGAAAGATAGAATAACCCCCAAGATGGCGGTGGGTGGGGTGGGGGTGGAAGCGAGAGGGGGGTTAGAAGCGAGCGGTTATTAGTTAGTGAGACGAAAGACTCCCCTAAGAACCCCAACAATTAAGTGGAGAAACTTTGAAACATTAATTCGCCCACGAGTGAAGATTTACAGGTTGAGAAAAAAACAAAAAAGTCCCAGGTAAACTCATAAAAATCATTCCTGGGGATGTAACATACATTGCAGATGCACAACGTAATGAGAACATTAATCACTATATTTTTCTCCGTGCATTATTAATTCTCCCAGAAATACGTCGGAGGGAAAATAAAATCCGCCCTGAGGAGCTCCACTGAAATATTAAAAAGCAGAAAAACCCCTGATGCGAGAGCAAATTTTTTCTTTTTTCTTTTTTTTTTTTACTTCAACTTCAGTATTAATCTTGACAGTTATGAAATATAAATGACAGAGTCGTCGATGCCGACAGATATTTCAATGCTTGACCCATATTAAGATAGGACGAAGCCCTTTTATCCATAAAATTCAGCAAAATATCGAGATAAGCCGGGGGACAACCGACATTTAATGCGCCAGTATTCCCCCCCTCCAATCTTATTTAATTATCTCGAGATACTGGGATATAAGAAGTATTTATTAAAATCCATGAGTTCAGTTCTATAAATAATAATTAAATAATAATTGATAAGTAATTATTTGAAGTTAAAGCTATTGTTAAAAACTATAGTTAAAATTATTGAAATTGAACGAAAAAAAAATTGTCCACGGCGTTTAAAATTTTAATATTCCAAATTTTCAACCCCAGTAATTACAAATAATAAATGACAGACTCATTCACGTCAACAAATACTTCAACACTTGACCCACATTCAGACGTCACAATTCCTCCTTATTCGCGAAATTCAGTGGAAAATTTTGATAAGAAGGTGAGTGGTTACCACTTAATGGGCCAGTATTTTTTTTCCCCCCCCCCCCATCTTATTTAATTATCCCAAGAAATTGAGATAAGAAACATATTGTTACGATTCAACTGCCAACGACAGTGGAAAATTATAATTGAATTTAATTAACTTGGGGGGGAGAAAATTCTTGATGATTCTTCACCTGAACTTTTGACCTCGCCAGTGTGAATCTTGAATTATTATTGGGATTACTCGGGCTGGGGGCTATCGATTTTCCACACTGATGAACATTCTGAGTTTATATATGGTAAGTGGCTTTCATTGATTTTCGATGAGGTCACCGTGAATTTTCGTTGAGTCCAAATTAAAGTGGCTTCAATTCTTTTCTCCTTTATTATTTTTTTTTTCACTCGTTGTATTGCATTGAATAGCAACTGACGGCGATAAAATGGACGAAAGCTTTTCACTTGACGTTTGTAAAACCGTCGGAAGGGGGGGGGGGGGGGGGGTGGGGGGGGGAGAAAAAAATAATAATGCCTGTTGAATCGATGTTCAATTAGGGGAGAGTCTGTACCCGTTTTTGTATTTCCACCGGAATTATGGATTTGAAAAATTTTTTCCCTCACCGAGAGATGATCTACAGAGGGAATAATGCACTTGAGGGGGGAGGGGAGATCCTTTGTACACAAGTTTTTTTTATTCGTCTCAACAAAAGTTTTATTCAGTCGGTATAAATCCGTTAATGAACGTTTAGAAAATAATGTAACCAAAACAATTAAGATTTTTTTTATAAATAGTACAATTGAAATTTCTAAAACTCCCCGGTATTTTTAATTAATGAAAAATTGTGTAGTTAATTAATTGAGCTTAAATTAGCAGTTTCTTCTAATCCATCGAGAAAATTTCGAATTTTCGTTGTCGAAATATCAATATTTCCGGTTTTTGCCAAATTTATTATCGTTCAATTGCCATTTGAAGTATTTGTTGTCAATATAAATTAAAATAAAGACTTTTAAACAATAAAGAAAAAAGAAATTCAAGCACAGGTTGGAGACAAAAATTCGGAAGAAAATGAAAGTATTCGTTTATTCTCTCGGCGGCGGCAGCGGCGGCGCAACAATTTCGATCGATTTGAAATTGCTCGTCAAATTCGAAAGACTAAATGAAGTCCCTGAGCTTTCCCAAGGGTCCTTAGTTTTCTTGTGCCGGTTGTAACCCCCCCAGGACCTCATTTCTGGTCGAAAGCCTCCAGAAAAGAGCACTAGATATTTCACGAATTTCAACTGTAGACTTCTTTAGTCTCTGGATGAAATGATCTCTGATAACGAACGGCATTCGTCCATGACTTGCCGTCTACTCGGGCCATTTCAATGCCTTCTTTTCTCGTTATGCACCCCTTGGCATTTGGGATCTCACTTCGAAGCGTCGATGGACCTCCATACTCCTTCAAGTACACCATTACCGAGGATTGGTGGGTGAATTCATCTCGGAATTCATGGTAACTGTATAGTCGTTTTATTTTACGTGGCGAAAACCGCCAGGGAGAAGCCACAGGCCTTCGAGCTATTCCAATGCAACGAGAGAATTGGTGAATTCACTGGCAAACAGAATTCAATGGGTCTCGGCTTGCAAGTGGAATTGTTTCTTTTGATTTTTGTTGTTATTCCAGTAACGATACTCCTTGTAAATAATTTCACTCTGATTACATTTATTTACACAGAGGGCAACATTTTAATCGAACGTAACAACAATTAATAGAATCTTCCCGACTAATTCTCAACACAATTCGTAACGCCATTTTTTTTCTTTTATTCGGCCCTTGACGAGCCTCGTAACGAACCTCCCGATAGACTGAAATATTAACCTAGAAATTTAAGGGCTGGGGGGCATTTACTCCCGTTCGAATGGGATGTAGACAAAGTCAATGCCTATCGATCGCGATCAAAATCCCTTCGATCGGATGACACGCCTGCGCGTGAGCGTGAACGATAGAAATTGAA